>PVKS010006110.1:0-80530 GCA_004027875.1 Aplodontia rufa
TTTCTCTCTTCCTCTTTTCCTGCCTCTCTTCCTTTTTCTTTCCCTCTTTCTTTCTCGTCTTACTTTCCTTGCTTCCTTCCTTTTTTTGCCTTTTCTCATTCTTCCTCCCTTTCCTTTCTTCTTCCTTCCTTCCATCCTAACATTAACTGAGTGAATTTTCTGTGCCCAAACTGCTACATTTAAATATATTATTCCATTTTATTTTTAAAATAATCACATTAAATAGAAATATTTAATATTCCCATTTTATGGGTGAACACACAGACTGAGAAATTTGTAGAAGGGCCATTGATTGCTAAGTGACAGAGCCAGGTTCCAGAGCCATGCAGGGGCCCCAGTCCATCCACTTTCAATTCCTAACTTACACTTCCTTCCTGTGGAGCATGGAGATAGACTTTGGGCAGACCCGAGTTGATTAAAAAAAAAAGAAAGGTAGCTGCCAAGTTAGTCAGATGTGGTTGCAGGGGCAACACAAAGGAAAGACCAGCACCATGGTTAAGGGCAAAGCTTGGGATGCAGGCCAATTCTGCTTTGAATTCTGCTGCTTCACGTACTGGCCTAGCGAACGTTGCACATGCTACCAAACCCCTCTGACGTGAGTGCTCACCTATATGTGCAGACCACAGTACCTGTCTCAAAATGATATCACCTGGTATAACCAGGAAAGCACAATGTGTTAGCCCATATAGTCACCTAAGTAAAAGCTACTATGATGCTAGTATATTCTGCATGATTACTATTAATGTTGTTCTTATTATTAGTCACAGAGTTCTCAGTTCCAACAGCACAAATCCTGAAGACACAAGAGATCAGTGTGTGTTTCCTCGCTTGTGACTTTAGCTAACAGCCTCTATTCTAGCTTCTCCCTTGGAATGGAAGACTATGCATATGCTATGGAAAACTCCACTTAGCTATGCGGGTTGAAGTTTGTCAGTCTTAGAAGGGAAAACGTCTGAGACGCAGCCTTCAGGAGGTGACTGAGTTTACAAAGATGCTCTAGCCAGGCATGGTGGCACATTCCTGCAATCCCAGAGACTCAGGTGGCTGAGGCAGAAGGATTGCAAGTTTAAAGCCAGCCTCAGCAACTTAGCGAAGCCCTAAGCAACTTAGCAAGTTCCTGTGTCAAAACAAAATAAATAAATAAATAAATAAAAACAGTTTGGGGGTGTGGTTCAGTGGTTAAGTGCCCTTGGGTTCAACCTTCAGTACTCCCCCCGAAAAATGTTCTAAGAAGTAAGCCCCACTGAGGGCTGAATGAGTCTGAGTCCCACCGCAAGTAATGCCAAACAGTTATTCCAGAGTTAGGCAACCTTGACCACTGCCCCTGGGCCACAGGGCACAAACCTTGGGGCAGGCGGAAACAGGCAACATCTCCCAGATCTCAGATTCCTGCAGCTGTGGAAAACAGCCTTTCACACCCTTATTCACCTAATGGAGATGTTTTACTCCAAACCCTTTCTTTTCTATCCTGAGAGAAAAGGAATGTTTTGGCAAGGCAGAGACATGAGGCGAGAGTGTTTTCTAAACACATGTCTTATGCACATCAGCTTAATTGCATGTTGCAGATCCTTCTGAGGTTCCTTGGGGATAGGAGTGTTTCTCTCCATCGCAAGCCAGCAGCCATCCTGATGCTGGCTTTATTTTTGTAGGTTTACAGCTTCCGCATTCTCTTCCCCACTTCTTATCACCAGTCCGTATGTTTATTGAGGAGCCTGAAGTTTGGGCCTCAGTGCTGTCCAGACCATTTGAAGCTAAACCACTTTGCAATTTCCATCTTCTTCACAGCATCCCTCTCCGTTTCTGCTTTTTTTCCTTAAAAAAATAAAAAGAAAAAGAAAAGAAAAGAAATCCTGTCTTAAGAAACCTTGAGCTGTTTGGAACAGATTGGTTCCAGCTATTTCTGCCAGTGTTCCTCGATAGAAGGAGGAGCAGAGTCAAGAAGGCCCAGAAGATTCCAGAAGGAACTTGCCAAGAGAGGGCAAGGGCAAATGGGGCCTTCTCCATAGGGGACATTCAATAACTCTCTGAGCCTTTATGCCGTAGGACAGGGGCTCATTTGCTCGATTTGGGGTGACAGCAGCCGGTTTTGTTGCCTCATAGCTGGAGTTTTAAATAAGTGCGGTTTTGGGAGGCCAGAGCCACACTCTTCTTATCTTAGCCACGGGAAGGCAGGGAAATCGGAGGCGTTCTGGCAGCAGCAGCAGAAATCCAACTTTTGTGAGGAGCTGACCCAGCCTGGGAGGAGGAATGCGCAGTTTCCCTTTGAGGCTGAGATTTCCTGCCTCTTGTCGCAGAGTTGTCTGGACCCAATGCACAAGCAAAGCCTGCATCAATTACTTGAAAGGAAACCAACCCTATTCCTGAAGGTTTGGCAGCAGAAACATTCATTGTTGAGAAAGAGGAAGAAGAAGAAGAAAAAAAAAGGACTAATGAACTCCTCTCTCTTCGGGATTTTCAAAGGCCTCTGGTGTAGTGACTGTTCCTTTTTTTTTTTTTTTTCCGACTGAGTTCTTAGGAACTCTCATTAGCCCCTCAATAAATGCTACTTTAAGGGCTTGTAACTTTGTCATTAAATCTTCACTCCAACATGAATTAAGGTTGCAGCCAAGAAATGCCCTCCCCACCCGCAACCAGCTTCTTTACAATTACCAAAAAGGCAGGAAAATAGATTTGTGGGGGATTTTTAGTACTCGTTTATGCACCTTCCTGTCAAGTAGTGATTAATTCTTGGCCACTTAAGTTTTTCTAACTTTCATCCATAATGGGCACGTTGACATTTTTATTTGAATCTCTTTACGCCATCCAAAATAGTCTCCTTCAGCAACAGAAACTGCTGGTTAATTGCTGCAGAGCAGCTGTTACCTCCTCTCCGTCGACAGCCTCTTTCAGGATGGTTTTGAGCCGGTGCCTGTACGAGGCACAGCCTGTAACAGCCTGTCAGGTGGATTGATTGAACGGCCCCCTTGTTCCTGCGTCTACACCGGCATCAGGGCCATGCAAAGCTCTTTCGCATCTAAATATAGCATTTTCTTTGGCCCCAGGCCCTCACTGTCTTGTTTCACCATTCTTGCACGGTCTAAAAACAAATGTGAGAGATCTCCACTTTAACACGATGTTACTTTTACCCAGAATTGTATATTCCATGGGTCACACTGGTCCTGGACACAGGAGTTCATGCACAATTAATCTGATTTTCTGGTTAATTGAAGGCTAACCAGAAAACTGCTTTGAAACATTCGCTCTTGATACAAAGTCTTCTGAAACGGACACTTTCAGAGCAGCAGAATTGGAATCAAAAGAGACTGAGAAGCCTGGATGAACAGAGGCAGAATCTACTGGATCTGGGCAAGCTACCTGGGCTTCAGAGTTCAAGAAACACATTCCACTTTTCAGTGACCTTTATTCTTGGGGGATCACTTCCTGAGTTATTATTAGTGAAATGAATACTTTTTTTAAAAAAGTGTTTTCTTGATGAGGGTGGAGCTGGCAGGATGTCAAAATGTCATGATGGCCACTGTTGTAAAAAGTGGAGGTCCCAGAGATGGGACGAGATGGGCCAAGCCATCTTACACTCTCCAAACGTGTCTTTAGAAATCAGTTCCATTCCAAGGGTGGGTTAAGCAAATCCATTCCAGATCTGAGTTAAGCAGATGAGTTCCTGTGATTCAAATGCTCGTTACTATGCTCTACAGCTGGCCTCTGCAGAATGGTGGCATAACTTGCAGGAAAAGAAGGAAAGGAAAAGAAAGAAAAACTGGAAGCTTAGAAGAATCCACATAATTATTATTATACATTTTGAAACTATTACATTCAACAGCTGTTCCACATCTGGCCCTTTTTTGGGCTTTCCAACAATACTGTTAATCCAGGTGAACTATTTAACCAAATTTAATAATCAATTGATTAATATTAGATTCCAAGTTAAGCAAGGCAGCGTAGAAATGGACTGTATCTTTATTCTTTTCTGATTTCCAACAACACAGGCGTATGAGAGAAAGTGAAAGTTCTGCAGGAATCAGTATTTCACGATTTTTTTAAGTGCCTGCCCCGTGCCGCTGTGTGGAGGTGGCAGGGGCCTCAGTCCAGTCTGATCACAGGTCAAGCATCTGCCGGGTAAGCTGTCAGCCCTCCATCTGCTTACATTGTAATCAAAGCGTTGGTAGAAACCCCAATCAGCCTTCCAGCGCCTCTCAAAGTCCCCAGTGAACAAAGCGCTCTTCACAACAGACATCTAAGGATCGCAATTGCCATCCACTCTGAGTTCTACTTTTGGATCAAACTGGACCCCGGAAACTTGCTTGTTCGTGTATGTTTATTTAGACCAAGTTCAGGAGTTACTCCACACACGCGTGTCGTCAGTCATCTGCCCTCTGACTATGGCAGAAATCTGTTTTGCCTCTTTTCTGCCCAGTGTAGATGTGGCTTTGAATCCTGCTCAAGTCGGAGCTCCATGAATCCACCACCAGGCAACTGGAATGGTGACTAAACAGGCGCCCGTTTGCCCTGCAAACGGCTCCCGTCCTGGGAATTCTGCTACAGTATTTGCTCTCAAAGTTGACACTGGACTTCTGTTCTCGCTGCTTCTTTCTGAAGATCCTTGCAGGTAAAATTGACTGGTGAATGAAGCATTTGGAGAATTGTTTGCCCCTGGAAGAACTATGTGCTCCAGGGAAGTTAAGTTTGTCCTTAGCCATCCTGGTCCTTTACCTCTTACTGCCAGGAGGCTCTGAGTCACATTACAAGGCTCACTGGTAGCAAGCAGAATGAGCTCATGATGACGCTGTTTGCAACCTTCTTTTTGCTTTTCCAGAGTTTTTATTTCTATCATTTGTGCTTTCAGCTGTGAACTACCTTGTATCAAAGAGGTGAAGGTATAAATAAATAAAAAAAAAAACAAATTGCAAAATCATGAACTTAATCTGGTGTTTTATCAATCAGTCTGAGAGCTCTTTTTGTTTTCCTTCATGCTTAAAAACATATCCATGGGGGCTGGAGCAGTAGCTTGGTGTTTGGAGTGCTTGCCTGAACCCAGGTTCAAACCCCAGCACCTTGTACACAACCAAGAGTCCAAGAAACAAAGGCCAGATGGAGAAATAAAGTTGCTTCTCTCTTTTTCTCTTTCACTCTTTCTCTCTCTCTCTCTCTCTCAAAAAAAAAAAAAATCCATGCCTTTGAACACTATCTAACGAGGAAAAAATGCCTGTCTGAACTATGAACTATGTGAATGGAACTGGAAAGGGGAAATAAAACTGGTTTCATGGCCTGGGTATGAGTTCTTCGTTTTCAGCCTTTGGGAAATGTTGTTACAGTCCCATTTTGCAGATTGGTGAAGATTACTGGGCACACTGGAGTGTCTGAGAGACAGCTCAGCCCCAGGACCTGCTGCCTGATCACTTTGGCCTGTAATCTTCTGCAATTTTTTTCCATTTCCAAACTGCTTCTGCGCTCCCTGATCATTCCAAAGGCTGCGACTGAACTGAGCACATTTAATTTCTACTTTGTTTAGCAATCAGACTTTCAAAACACAGGAAATCTCTAAATGAAGGAACTGTGAGGCACTTGGCTTCCAACCCCCCAATATGGAGAAACAATCTCAATACACAAAATTAGAAAAACATACACAGAATGGTTGTTTAAAATTCTCAGCTGTCAACATCAAGTATTCTGTGTGAGAGAAAGAATGTAAGAAACATCGGGTTAACAAAATAGCTGCAGATGGATGGGTGCTCGGCTGGGACGCGGCTCTCATTGTCTCAGCCCTGTTGTGCTCAGCCTCATTTGCATTCCAGGACAAAGGTTCACTGTTGGAGACCCTTTCTCTCCACCCTACTCCTGGAAAAGGCGCCTCACCGTCCACGGGGTGGATAGTGTGCCTCCCCCTCCCATCAGAAACCTACAGGAATGAACACAAATCTGTTATTTTAACACAAAGTGGGGACCAAGTGGTGTTTTCACTCCGAATAAAGCTGGGGAAAGCCAAAGAATAGGGCCTTTTATTTGCAGAAGATACTCAAAGGAAGTCGGATTGAACCGGAGGCCAGCGTATATGAATGAAGTTGTTAGAGAATCCGCAGCCTGTGGCCTGGGACCTGCACTGTAAGTTCTCCAACTGTCACTTGGAGCTCTTTGCATCAGAATGCATAATTGCATCTGTTAATTACATTTTTTTTTTTTTTGCCTAGTTCGCTAATGTAGAAATAATTCACCCCTCCCCTTCGCCCCTGCACATGAATACACTTTTCACACTGCCTGGGAGAGGAGACTTTTTTTTTTTAATTTAATAAACATGATTGACAACAGAAAATGTCGATTTACTTTCTTCCTCTTATGACTGGATATTTGAGCCCAGAAAGTACACATGTATTTTGCTGATGATTGTGCAAGAGCCCATTAACAGTCTCATTCATTCCGCAAATTCAAACAGCCCTGTCTTCAGGCTCTTGGAAGAAGTAGCTTGAAAGTGGCACAAAGAAACGTTTAAACATACACGGGGACTAAGGACATCTTAAGCGCCTTATCTAAAATGAAATGCCAGAGCGGGAGTGGCATTGCAATGCCAAAGGCCAGCCTCTCAGAAGTCTGGGACAAGGCTCCCCGGGCCACATCCAGGGGATTCAGCTAGCAATGCCTCTGCCTTTCACCAAACTCTTGAACCAGGAAGCCGCTGGGAAGCTTCTTCTCTCTCTAGAGACCCAAGGTCACAAAGATAGCCAGTGAGGCAAGCCGACCAGCGTCTTCACCTGCACGAAGAGGAGCTTAGGATTGTTGCAGGGTGTCCATCCCCTCCATTCCTCCTCTCTCCCTTCTAGCAGTCCCCAGAAGTAAGGGAGAGAATCCACCTGCATGGAGTTTGTTTACCAAATGTTTGTATGCTGGAAGATTGGTCCTCATTGTGCTTGGTGTTGAGGTGGGGAACCTTTAAGAGGCAGGGCCTAGCGGAAAGTAATTAGGTCATTGGTTGATGAACCAAATGAACCTCTTTTCTATATATATTACCCAGCATCAGGTATTCAGTTACAGCAACACAAAATGGAATACAGAAAGATGGCTTTAACTCCAGCTGAGAAACGTAGGGCGTGATGTGATTTCTGAGGCCACAGCATGCGGTGCCAGGAGTCTGGGGATCATAACTGTGCAACCCTGCTCTGCACATTGCACCATGATGTCACCATAAGCCTTTACCCCAGCTCTTTAAATCAGAAGCTTCTTTCGGGGCTCCCTGCTGCTGTGGTTTCTAACAGCCTTAATCTCAGGCCTGAGGGGCAAGTTAAATAGTTTTTCTTTTTGGACCACCAAAGAAATCCTCATGTTTGAGTAGATGAGAAGAGAAACAGGAAATATTGCGGAGCACACATAATCTCCTCTTGATCTGGTCTCTCTGAGCCGAGGACTGTCAAGGTTAAGCATGCAGGGAGGTTCTGGAAGATGAGTGTGAGACTCCATGTTAGTCAGGTTTCTGTCACTATAACAAAAGACCTGAGGGAATCAACTTATAAAGACAAATGGTTTATTTGGAGGTTTCCATCTCTAATCAATCGGACCCATTGCTCTGGGCCTGTGGAGGCAGCACATCATGGCTGGAGCATGTGGCAGAACAAAGTCACTTACAATGCCAGCCAGACAGCGAAGAGCAAGGGGCGCAGTCCCTTTCACAGGCACAGCCTGAGGACCACCCACCAGACCTCCCCAACTCCCAATAATGCCACCCTAGGGACCATGGCTTAACCACAGGCCTCTGGGGGACGTTCCGCATCTGAACAATGGCAGTGACCCTCCTCAGGTTGGGCTAGTGTGCCGAGGGGCGTTCCAGAAGTGTCTCAAAGCCCAAAGCCCGCGCTCACCTGTAAGGGCTGCTGGAGGCCCAACTGAGGCTCCGTGGTCACCGGTCCCCCAGCCGCATTCCGACGAGGGGTCGAGGACATCGCAGGTGTTGGTCTGTCTCACTGTTCACTGCTTCGTCTTCTGTTGTTGTTTGTTTTAGTTCAGGTTTTGTTTTTTTTTTTTGCTAATAAATATTTTATTGAAAACCAACCCCTGAGGAGGCACTTTAGCAACATAAATCAAATCAAGTCACTCTGCTGCTCGGAGCACACCCTCAAGCAGGCCAGTTTCCTATCCCCTTCAGGTGCACTGTGGCCCTGCCTTGCTGGTCTCGGAAGCGCCCTTCCCCAACCCCTGAGGATCCTCGCCCCACCCTGCTGACTTCTTCCTGACCCCCTTCAGCACCTGAAATGATTAGAGGCACGTGTGCGTGTGTGTGCGCGCGTGTCTTTGTGTGTGTGTCTGTGTGCATTTGTGCATGTGTATCTGTGTGTGTCTGAATGTCTCTGTGTGTCTGTGTGTGTGCCTGTGCATGTGTGTCTCTGTGTGTGTCTGTGTGCATGTCTGTCTCTGTGTGTGCATGTGTGTGTGTCTCTGTGTCTATGTGTGTGCATGTGTGTCTGTGTGTGTGTCTGTGTGTATGTCTGTGTGTGTGTCTGTGTCTCTGTTATGTGTGAGTGTGTGTGTGCACGTGTGTGTCTGTGTGTGTGTGCATGTGTGCGTGTGCGTGTCTCTGTGTGTCTCTGTGCGTGCGTGTGTCTGTGTGTCTCTGTGTGTCTGTGTGTGCATGCATGTGCGTGTGTGTGTCTCTGTGTATGTGTGCGTGTGTGTATGTCTGTGTGTCTGTGTGTGTGTCTGTGTCTCTGTTATGTGTGAGTGCGTGCGCGCGCGCGTGTGCACGTGTGTGTGCGTGCATGTCTCTATGTGTGTGCGTGCGTGTCTCTGTGTGTGTCTCTGTGTGTGTGTGCATGCGTGTGCGTGTGTGTGCGTCTGTGAGGTCACTGCTGCCTCCCCATTAGAGCTCTGGAATGCACTTTGTGCCCAGAGCTGCATGCCTGGTGCATTGAGTAGTAGCCAGCAGTTAGTAGGTGCTCAATAAAGACTTACGGAATGAATGAATGCAAAGCACTAGTTGGCAAGGAAGATAAAAACCAAGAGGCTCACGGACCCGTCCTTTACCTGGCAGGATTTGGCTCAGACGGAGAGTAAGCACAATTCACATTGCAGTGGGTACTCTGTGACTTAGTGTGGAAGTCATTTCACTCATTTCTTTATCACAAGAAGGTTTGTTCAGGATTGAAGTTCTGGTTTCTAAGGGATTTTTTCGTTCAGGACCCTTGGTATGAGATATAAGAGGACCAGAGTCCACAGACCTAGAGACACTGGGAGGGCTGCCCAACTTCCGGGGATTCCTTCCATGGCTAGACTGACATTACCCAGCCCCTTTCCTATCTCCTGGATTTATTGCCAAAACTTGTACTTAATTATTATAATACTTAATTATTATAAAATAAATACATAAATTGAATTTTGAAATTCCAACACTCCAAGAGATTATGAAATGGAAAGTGATCTTCCTCCCTCCCCCTCCCTCCTCCACCTCGCCCCCTGCCCCCCAGTTTCATTCTTAGAGGTAACCCGCAACCGCTTGTTAAACGTATTATCCTTCCAACTGTCATTTTACCGACTTCTGGCAAGCATTCTGAAAAGCAGCAGGAAAATCCTTTGTAATTTTGATTTATCTGATCGTAATATATATTACTCTTGTAGATTTTCAAACAATGGGTTATTCAACCATTTATTTCAGTCAGCTTTGTCTGCATTAGTAAATGTTTTGACATTAGCCATTTATTTCGGAGATGAATGATTCATTTGGGTATTTCTCAACAACTAAAATAATGCTGTGGTGCAGGCACGGAGGCTGCTGGCAGGGCCTCAGTGATTCATCTGCTCGTTCTTCATTCTGCTCAGCAAGCTCTGCACAGAGTAGGGACACAGTATGTGCTGGAGTGGATGAAGAATTGGGTGGAAAGTTGCCCGGACAGAAGGGGAAAGAATGAGGCTCTGTCCAGTGGTTTCGCAGCCCCGGGGGCACAGCCGCATTTTACCTCTTGGTCTCTGCTGGAGCTCAGAGTGGCCCTCCTCCTTTCCAGCTCCTGGGCTCTTCACTTCTGATGGGCCTACTCTGTGTCTCTCTCAGACTCACCAGGCTCAGGTCAGCCAGCATCGGTTTCTGTTGCTTGCAACTCAAGGACTCTGATTGAGAAATCAGTGCATAGGAATAGGATCGGTGGCCTGCGCAGAAAAAAACCAACATAACCCCACTCCCAAATGAGGAAACTGAAGCACAGGTCCATTAAGCCTTTGCCTCAGGCCACACAGCTGGGGAGTGGCCAAACAGGAATTAAGTCAGGTCTATAAAGCTACAGAAGGTTGGCCCTTTCCACCCCTCTGCAGCCAGGTGCCAAGAATCTGACAGTGGAACAAATTATTACTAGAGACCAAAGCAGCAGGACCAGACTTGCCTGACTCCAGATAGTCAGTCGGTGTGCGCTTTGCAGAAGATGGCTTCCCCTGGAAGTCTGCAGGTTTTATCCTTGGAGAATTTTCTAGATGTTTTGTTGATACAACAGACACTTAGGAGAAAAAAATGGTTAGAGGAGACAAATCATTTAAAAAGCTTAAACCCTATTCCCTTGTCGTTCTTCTCTCTACCTGATTCGTACTTGCTGTATTTCCCTTCTGTTGACACGTGGAGGGGGAGCTTACTACCTATAATGAATTTTGCTTGTTCATTTTTGGTTAAAAAATTATTTTACATAATCTTGCATAGTGGTCAAACGCAGCGGATCTGGAGCCAAATTTCCTGGGTTTGAATCCTCGGCTCTGTTACGTGCTGTGCAACCATGGTGTGTGTGTGTGTGTGTGCGCGCGTGCACGAGCACGTGCATGTCCATCTTTGCTTGTTTCTTCAGGCAAAATAAAACCTCCTGCCTCCTGGCATCCTTGTAAGAATGAAAAAGTTAACATAAGAAAAGCACTTACAATAGGGCTTGGCACATAGTAGGTGCTGTATTTGTTATGTATTACTTCTTTTTCATTTTGGGGGGAGACTGGGGGTTGAACGTAGGGGCAGTTTACCACTGAGCCACATTCCTAGCCCTTTATACTTTTTTTTTTTTTCTTTTGAGACAGGGTCTCATTAAATTATTTAGGGCCTTGCTAAGATGCTGAGGCTGGCTTTGAACTTGGGATCCTACTGACTCAGCCTCCTGAGCCATTGGGAATACAAACATGCACCACTGCCCCTGGTTTAGTATTATCTCTTAATTGATTACTTTAATTTTTTAAAAAGTGCTCATCATGTACGTAGGTAAATGGGATGAGTTTTGAACTCTCCAAGAACTGTCAGGTGAATTTTGCAGATTGGGCCTGTGGCTCAGGGTTTCTGAGTAAGGCATTGCTCCTGGGGTAACAAATGACAGGTAGCAATAGAAATATAAATAGAATCCTGCTTCATGGATATTTTAATTATTCTCCTCTTTGACATGTTTAGCTGTATAGCATTAAGCAATACTTACACAATTCGGGAAAGGGCAATTTAGAAAGATCAGACCCAGTGATCTTAAAGCGGTGATGTACGGTTCAGTAAACGTGTAAGTAGGTCAAATACCTCTAACATTGAATTAGCTGAAATTATGCAGGCTATTATATTGGATATTACTATTTGAACATTTTGTATAAAATGCAGTAATACACACTCGTCTTTATGGGATGAACTGAGACTTAGAGCTAATTCTGGCGAATTAAGAATTGTATTTTCTGGGAATTAACTACCACAATTTGACTGCAGCTGTAAAAATTTTATTAGGCAATGCATCCGACCTCAAACTGGAAATTTGTGTTGGAACCGGTCTAGGAAATAATTATCGCTGTGTTGTTAATTTTATATTTGCCTAATAAAACCCAGCAGGAACAACAGGGTTGGGTGAATATAATAAAAGAAAACCGTTGAACATGCTTTCAAAGAGTATTTTTGACCAAGCTGGAACTGGGAATGTGTATCTGGTGTACGCTGTAGCTGCTGACATTGTGGAATTAATAGTTCATGGTTATCAGACTGTGAAAGAGATACATGCTGATGCTGTTTCTATCGTTCTCACCAGCCAATCGGAAGTGTCTCTGCATGCAGATCTTGAACCATTTGCTTTGGTAAAGCTAATTCCCCGATGCTTTGAACCTCCCAGGAGCAGGTGCCACTGCATACCTGCACATTGACAGCAACACCCTTGGGCTTGCTCACATGTTCCTGCCTGTCCAGTTCGCATCAGGAGGAGGGTGTTCAGGGAAAACCTGACTTCTCTTGGAAGCAACAGATGTGTCTTTGCTGATGCTTTTAGAGTTGTCCTTGTCCAGGGAAGGCTAATTATTTCATGTAAGAATATGACTGGGGGGCTGAAGCGGTGGCTCGGGAGTTGCAGCGCTTGCCTGGCATGGTGAGGGCATGAGTTGGAACTCCAGCACCACGTAATGTCGAATCAACAAAAGCCACATGAAAAACTATACAGAGGGACTGGAGCAGTGGCTCAGCGGTTTCGGCGCTTGCCTGGCAAGCACGAGGACCCGGGTTCAAACCCCAGCACCACGTACACAACTGAGTGTTGGAGCAACTAAGGCCATGTGAAAAACTAAATAAAGTTGTTTCTCTCTTTCTCTGTCTCTCTCACTGTCCCTCTCTCTTTATTAAAAAAAGAAAGAAAGAAAAACTATATAGAATTGATTGTCTCTCTCTTTCACTGTCTCTCTCTCTCTCTTAAAAAAAGAAAAGAAAACAATGACTGGATGTTATGCTTCCTTCTAGTATCTTCCAGCTTCATCTTGAAGACATACATAAGGCTATAAACTAAGTCAGTAGCTATTGGCTACCGGTTCCCATAGGGCGGGGTTATCCAAAATTCAAAACATGAGCTGCCTTTTGGATGGGATGCAAATAACATGGATTCACACCAGCACATGGATTCACACCAGCAGGAAGCGTGTTGGCGGCAGGCTGTCTTTGTCAATGTTGTTCGTCTCCATCTTTACCAAAGAGTGGACAGAATTGGCCTCAAAGCTTTGGAAGGCAAGAGCAGCTAGCTAGAGTTGATGTGGAATTATTTACCCTGTCACATTCTTTAAATGGTTATATATATATTTTTGTTTCTGGTAGGAATTGAATGTCTACGTTAAAAATAATTAAGCATACAATAAGCTAATCTATTTGAAGAAAAAGAATACAGGAAATGATAATATAAGTAGTTTTTTCATAAGGCAAAATTAAGAGGACTGTGGTAAGAGAGAGCTGTGTGGGACACAGAAGGTATCCACAGAGTGTTAACTGGAAAGAGGTTAATAAAATGACTAACAGACAGGGAAGACAAACACTTAGGAACTAGAAAGCCTGTGACCTCCTAGGGCTGGAGAGTGAGGAAAGGGGATGGTTTCCCTAGGGCCAAGTCGGGGCTGAGACTCTAGAAGTGAGAGAACTGCCACAGGGAAGGCAGAGGGAGAGACCATAAACATCCTGACCTCTCTCTGCTTCCATCTTCTGACATTGCCCCTATCTTCTAACATCCAACCCAACTCAAAGTCAAGGTCAAGGGAGGGCTGGGCAATGCAGTCCTCAGAAGTCAACCTCCTCGGGCACAGAGCCATTCAGGGATTGAGAGTGTCTGAATTGGGGCTGGCAAAGAGGACTGCAGAGCAGGAGGGCGTAAGTGACTGGAACTGGGGAGCTCCCGCAGAGGCATATACAAAAGGGCGAGATTGAGATCTAAAGAAAAGAAATCGACTTTTTGGAACCGGGGATTGAATCCAGGGACACTTCACCACTGAGCCACATCCGAAGCCCTTTTTATTTTTTATTTTGAGACAGGGTCTCGCTAAGTTGCTCCAGGGCCTCATTAAATTGTTGAGGCTGGCTTTGAACTTGCGATCCTCCTGCCTTAGCCTCCCAAGCCACTGGGATCATAGGCATGTGCCACAACCCCTGACTAGAAATTGACTTTTGACAGCCTACTGTGCTTGCCACGAATTAAATATTCTTTACCTGATTTATTTCTTGACTTATTTCATTAGTGGACAAATCGGATGAAGGGAATTCGCTACTAAAAGTCCTACGTTGCAAGAGTACAAAACTATTAGCCAGTGAAGGTTTGGTTTCAAATCCCAACTGCAGGCAACCCAGTTCACCCCCAGCTCTGGGAGACTAAGTCAGAGGCCCAGCCAGCTGCCATTCCAGCTCCAGCTCCATCATTTACAAGTTGTCCCATATTGGGCAAGCCACTTGGTCTTTCTGTGCCTCATTTTACCTCTCTACAAGATGGGAACCTGAGAGTTCCTACTTCTTAGGGATGTCGTGGTGATTACATTAACTAATATGGATTAAACACTTTGACCAACACCTGGCATATGGTAAGTCTTCAAGAAGTGTGTCATAGTGACATTGTAATTCCATTTCATTTTTACTTTATTTTACAAAGGTGACACTCATTCTCTTTGGAGCCATAGATAATAGTAAGTAATAATTCTTAGGCATTAAACAATTAGAGAAAAAATCTTTCCTTCCAGTTTCTATTACTGCTGTAAAACTTCAATAGAACAGTAAGGGTGATATCTCAGGAACTGAGGTCCTGGTGAATTCCGACTTTGTCTTCAGATATTTCTTCAAACATTTTCTAAGACACGCCAGGCTACGCAGATGACCTTGTGCACAGAGTAGAAAACAGTGTAGGAACTTCTCCTAGAGGCTAAAAGATTGAGTGATCAGAGACTCATCGTTTGTAAGATGTGGCCTTATGCTTCTAGCCTGTGGATCAGAGCAGGTATTAGGCTGAACATCTCAGGCATTAATTTTGAAGGATTTTCCCTTAATCCACAATATGTTATTTTATTATCATTTGCTTCTTTCTGAAGAGATGAATCAAATACCCTGTTAGGCTAAGGTTCTCCTAGCTCAAAGACGTTTTAAATGGTTAAAAAAGAAAAAATCCTTTGTTTAATGAAGGGGTAGGTTGGGAGGAGGTGCCCTGGATAAGGCAAGCCTCCTGGCCTTAAAGAGATTAGGATTTTAATGAGAGCTTTCAGAAGGATCCAAGCCAGACCATTCTGACTGCTTTATAAGTAGTGGACACAAGGTACCGAAAGGGTCCTAGAAGGCCTTTCCCCTTTCTGCTGGAGATAGAAGGTAGGGTGGACAGACCAGAGATAACCCTGAGGAAGAACCTGTGTCTGAGATAGATTCTGAGGCAGAAGTAGGATTTTTGAGGATTGGAGATGGAGGAGGAAGGATATTTATGACAGAATCAATTCTTCAAGTAAAGACTTCAAATGAAAAGATTGCTGTGCAGAATTTAGAAACAGCAAACATTAACTTTGGCATCCATGTGGTTTGCACTGCATAAATAGGTTCTAGACACCTTTGTTTTATCGAATAGAACAGAATATGGCTTTCAGTGATGGGAAGTCAGTCAGAAAATGTACTTGGGTCCAGTTATACAGTTTTGAATGCCATGTTAAAGAATGTGCAGACAAGATTATGAGTTGATCTTCAGACTTTTTGATTTGCGGTGGGAAGTGTGCCAGTTTCTCAGATGAGGAGGAAGTTTGGTCTTGCTTTGCAGAGCTCATCAGACTGGAAAGATGTCAATTACTGCCCCATGTGGTGAAGACCTCAGCAGGCGACCGCAGGAACCAAGGAGGAGCACCTACCTGGTGGTAGGTCAGGAACACTCCTAAGGAGACACAGGGATGGGCAATTGTTAATTCAGCAGAGGAAGGCAGAGGAAAGGTGACCCTGGCCTGGAGCGTGGTGTATGCAGATCCAGAGGTGACAGGAGACAGAGACTGAAGCAATCCAGGTGATTTCTCTGGCCATGGTGGTTTCCTTCCAAGGCACAGAACCCACTCACACTCATGCAAATCGAATATGCCTTCAGAAGGCAAAGAAGGTCTCCTGGATTCCAAGGATGAGACAGCTGGGTGAGAGTGAGTGGTTGTCATCTCTCCCTTGTGGCTCATACTGCTTCTCAGCTGGCTCTTTCTCTCCTTATGTGTCTATCTCTGTCCTCCTCTCTCCTCTTTCATTTCCGTCTGACTCAAGGTGGCCACCAGCTTGTGACAATATACCCTTTCTGTGTAACCCTAGTCTGCTCAGCCTCTCAGCACATATACCCAGGATAGGACTCTGAGGGACCACTGTTAGGCAGAGCTCCTGGCACCAGATCATGCCACATAACTGTCTATAGATTTGTCACCTTTAGGTCAGGACCCCCCTCCCATCCAACCACATGTGGCTAGGAAGGGAGGCAAGCCGGGTCACATGATTTATGACCACTCCCTTTGTGCAATAGGTCTCAATGCCCAAATCCCCAAGGGTTCCTGGATGCCACTGAAGTGACCACTGTAGAGAAATCAGGGATAAGTTGGTTGGAAGTCTCTGGAACTGACCACACAAGAGCCAGGAAAATCCAATCTGACCATAATGACCTGAGAGCCATTGATATTCTCGGCAAGATCCATACATTCTGGGGCTGGAACGTTGGCTCAGCAGTTAAGGCGCTCCCCTGGCATGCACAAGGACCTGGGTTCAAACCCCAGCACCACGTACACAATGAAGTGTCAGAGCAATGAAAGTCATATGAAAAACTAAATAATGTTGATTCTTTCTCTCTCTTACTCTCCCTCTCTTTCTCTTTAAAAAAGAAAAAGAAAAAAAATTCACTCTTTTATCTTCCCTCTTTGTTCTCCTTCAGTTTTCTCTTTTAAAGATCTGCTCATTCTGTACCTACATTTTTATTTTTTTTTTAAAGAGAGAGGGAAAGAGTGAGAGAGAGAAAGAGAGAATCAATTTTATTTAATTTTTCACCTAGCCTTTGTTTCTCTGCCATTTAATTGAATATGTGGTGCTGCGGTTTGAAACTGGGTCCTTGCGCATGCCGGGCAAGCACTCCAACCACTGAGCCACCACTCCAACCCCCTGGACCTCCACTTTTAATTCCATTCAGCATTGCCAAGAATACATCATTCAATTAGGCATTTTCCTGTTGTACCTATGAGAGAATAAGTGATAGGAATCTCTCCATCAAGGTGTCAGTTTTATCTTAAGTGCTCAGGGACAAAAAGTGGAGGTAAATAGCGATTTGTGAGAGAAAGAATGAAGTGCAGCCCTCCAATCAGAAGGCCGAGCCTTTGAATTTCATGTTTTTCCTGATGGATACTTCCTTCATTTGAGTAAAGAAGCTCAAAATTTCTCTGACCAAAAATAGAGTCACATGTTAAGAGGAAAAAAAAAAACACCTTCGCCCACAAATAACAGAATATCGAAATTTATTTCCAAGGAAAGAAAATAAATTTCCACAGAATGAAAGAAAAAACTAATAGACAATCATTTTCTAAATAATCATGCTTTTTCTTTTCCTGTAAAGAATGCCCTTTCAGGTAAACACATTTGTGTGCCTCTTGAGGTACGTGATGTGTGTTGCTGTAAGACAATAATAATTAAAGAATTAGACAATTAAAAAGGGAAAAAAGTTTGTCATCAATTTTAATTTTATGTTATGTGAATTAATACTTCTTTTTATAATGCAATATTCCACAATTTATCATGCGGACACAGAACTTGCTTCCGCAATGTAGATAATTAGTTTACATTACTCCGCAGAAATGAATTGTTGCTGGTGATTTCAAGCGCCTGCTAACAAATCACTTCTGTGAGAGTTCATTGTGATTCTGCTCAGGCCTTCACTACCCCAATACACGGCATTGCCCTTCAAAGCTAAACATCAGACTCGTTTTGAAAAATCGGTCCAAGACGTCTAGTCTAGATAGTTGAGATACCTCCTTGGGACAGATCAGCAAGCCCTGTACTTTTACTTTACAGAAAGAATTTGTGTTCTCAAGTGTAATTTTCATTGCCAATTTCTCTCCCCCACCTCCATCCCAACCCACCCAACCACCCCTAAACAAACCAGAAGGACAGTGACCAGAGCCTTGGTACTACTCCAGGCTGTCCATGGAGACAAAATCACTCAGGAGTCTTTGTGTGTCTTCTCTGAAACTTGATCTGACCATAAAATACTCAGGAAAAAGAAAATTAACCTCAAGATTCAGTTTGAAATTCCAGTTATCATCACCAGTAGGAGAGCTGTGATATGGCTCAGTTTCATCACAGGCAAAATATTGGGTTTTCTGATGATGTCTAGTAGGTCAATATTTTGACGCTGATCGGTCTCATGGCGCTCCTAAAGGGAAAAGGAAATTCTGTCTGAGCACATGGAGAACCAAGTAGAAACTGACATGTAGCCTCCAAAAGTATCTTCTGCAGGAGTTTTAGAAAGGAATTTATAATTTCTCACAAGTGGATTCACTGCCATCTAAAGATTCTTTTTTTCTTTTTTAAAGACAGAGGGACAGTGAGAGAGAGAGAAAAAAAAACCCATTTTATTTAGTCTTTCATGTGGCTTTCGTTGCTCTGACAATTGTTTTTTCTTTAATTTTTTAAAGTTTTTTATTAAGAAACTTTGTTATTGTACAATCAAAAAAATCCAGAGTAACAGTATGATATGCATATATTCTTAAATTAGATTTACCTCCTAGCTCCCACCCTTCCCCCTCCCCCACCTATCCCCTCTCCCCTCCTTCCCGCTACATATATAGAGTATGTGTTACAGCTCCTTTGCTGGGTCTAATACATGAGGTTTATCACCTTTCACACAGGCCTGGGTTTAGCTCCAGCCTCCACAGATGAGTAAAGACATTCAACCCTTGACTCTCTGTGTTAGGCTGACTTCACTCAACGTGATTTCTTCCATCGCCATCCATTTACCTTCACAGGCTGCAATTTCATTGTTTCTAATTGCTGAGTACATCTCCACTCTATATATATACCAGAATTTTTGGATCCCTCATCCCGTGAGGGGCATCTGGGTTGGTTCCATAATTTAGCTATTGTAAACTGAAGAGCTATGAACATGGATTTTGCTGTGTCACTGTAATGTGCTGATTCCAACTCCCCTGGAAAAATACCCAGGAGAGGGACAGCTGGATCATAAGTAGGTTCATCCCTAATTTTTTGAGGATTCTCCACACTGCTTTCCAGAGGGGCTGGACCAGTCTGAAGTTCCACCAACAGTGCTAGTGTTCCTATCTCTCTGCAACCCCTCCAGCGTCTATTATTGTTTATATTCTTCATCTTCGCCAATCTGACTAGCATGAGGTGAAATTTTAATGTAGTTTTCATTTGCATTTCTCTGATTACTAGCGATTTGGAGCATTTTGTCATGCATTCATTAGTGCGCTCAATATCCTCTGTGAGCAATTTCTATGTAGCTCTTTGGCCCATTTTTTGATTGGGTTGTTTGTGTCTTTGAGGTTAAGATTTTTGAGGACTTTGTAAATTCTGGGTGTTAGTCCCCTGTCTGACACTTAATTGTGTACGTGGTACTGGGGTTTGAACCCGCATCCTCACACATGCCAGGCAAGCACCGTAACTGCTGAGGCACTGTCCAGCCCCTGTCCAGAGATTCTTAAGGACATAGTAATACTCCAGAAAACTCCAGAAAAATGTCAGCCCACCATGAGTTTCCAAATTAGGAAATAACTAGATCTGACCAGAGCAATAAGCACTGTCACCTGTTATGAGCTCTCTGGTTGTTAGCTCCTAGGAGAAGTTACCGTGTTAGAAATACAAATCCCATCTCTACATTTAAGGAACTTACAGACTAGTTAGAGAGAGAACAGTGAGCACAGGATACCGGCAAATGAAATTCAAGGGCATACGTAATAATTATTGCTTAGTTAATATTTCCCAAGGCCATGATGACAGCTAAGTGACTTTAGGTGATACATGGGCAACATGTTAATCAATGATTAATGAGTGGATTTACTCTTTTCACTCCTTCTCATTCTCCTAATGATAAGAGAAAACCTAAGATTGGTGTTATTCTGTCTTTAAAACTTGGTTAGTTCTTGTCAGCTTCCCATCCAGCAAGAACAGGGCAGATTTCAAGGTACAGCCTTAACTAACTCTTCTAATAATACTATTTTGTACTAACTACTACTAACTTTCTATTTATGCCAAGTGCTACAAGTTTTCAATTTACAATTATGATATAAGGTTTCCTTTTAAAATACCATGCTTAGGGGCTGCAGTGGTGGCTCAGTGGTTACCGCGCTTGCCTGGTATGCGCGAGTACGTGAGTTCAAACCCCAGCACCACGTACACAATGACATGTTGGAGCAAAGAAAGCCCATGAAAAACTAAAATAAAAGCATTGATTATCTAATTCTCTCTCTCTGTCTCTCTCACTGTCCCTCTCTTAAAAAATATGCAACGCTTACATGGCGAGGCTGTTTTAAGAAACATATTAATTAAATGTCAGCATTGATGCTAAGTAGTTATAGCAAAAAAAAAGTGAACATGATGTTTGTATGTTTGGAATTTGGGAAATTCAGGGTTAGTGGAGTCAGCCATTGAACCCAGCTGACCCTTAGGGAAAGAGCAAGAAAAGTGTCCTGAAGGAAGGGACAACAGGAAAAGGAGTGGAGGAATCCAGCCTGGGAGAGAAGGGAGTGGCCTGGACATCACGACGCCATTTGTTTCTCTGCGGTTTGTGGCCCTAAGGGCAGAAATCCTGGGCAATAAGTTTGAAGACAGGTGAGCATCCCAACTGAGCCACTTAGACACCCCTGACATGAACACACGCGCTCAGACACCTGCCCCCATCTCTCACAGGCCAGAACTAGGCAGGGGCGTTTATGCCATTCTTTCAGCTAGAGCTCAGAGACACCTGTTTCCCAGCTCCAGCAGAAGACTGGAGCTGCTTCTGATGAGCAATGACAGTGGCCAGGAAACAGTGCCCCACTGACCGGCTTGAGTTACACGCCTACCACCCAGGCGTGGTGGGCGGGGCCGTGTGGTTGGCAGCCTCAGGAGTTGTGTGTCAGTGTTCTTGAAATAAAAGGTGCGGGGCGGCAAGTGGCGGACACTCCGCATTTCATCACGGGACGGGTGCTCCTTGGCTTGCATCACCGACTGCTGCTCACTTTCTGTCTCCCTCAGAGGCGCTCAGAGCTTCATGCTCCCCTGGGTCCTGGGGAGTCTTCCCCTAGACTTGATCCAACAGCATTTTCCGCCTAACAGAACAACCTGGAAACACATTGGTGGTGATTGTGTTCTAGCAGCACGTGGGACTCTACGGTGTCATCAGAAGCTGTCCTGCCACGTGATTGCCCGTGTTAATCTCCAAATCATTCCGCTTCATGGTTTACGGCTGAAATGGAACGTTGTTTCCAGGGAGAGAGAATCTTACTAAGAAAAAGATCATTGGCTTCTACTGAGCTCCTTGATAGATTTGGGGCTGCCAGTGGTAGATTTCTTGAACCCCAGGATAAGAGCGGGCACTGGTGAGAGGCGAATTCACGATTCCCTGAGATATCATGGCAGGAGGTGGGTGAAGGGAGGAAACGGAAGGGTCCTAGCTATGTGGAGTGACACCAAAAAATCCAGGATGGCTCTGAGTGAAGGACTTATAAGAGTAGGGGTGGGAACTGGAAAGTTGTTAGCACCATCCAAATCTGCACCCGTTTCTCTTCTGTTATCCCAAACCTTTAACAAAGTCTACTTTAATAGGCAGAGAGGGCGCGCGCGTGTGTGTGTGTGTGTGTGTGTGTGTGTGTGTGTTGGGATGGGGTGGGAATCCGGCTGGTTCTACCTGGGTCTGGACAGTGTTCAGGGAGATGACGCTATGGAAACCGGCACTTGTAGGAGAGGTCCTTAGGAGTCAGTCCCTAGGAGTATTCATTGCAGAATGTGCAGGTGGAGAGAGAGAATAATCCAGTTGAGTTCTTAACAGATTCAAGACCTTAGTCAACGTCTATTTGGATCTCCAGGGAAACATGGAAATAACCAAGAAGATGGATTTTTCAAACTGTCCTCAGTTAAGAAATGGGGGTATCAGAGGCTCAAAGTCTGAACCACACCTGGTATTCAGACACCAAGCAACCAAGAGACAGGATTTGAGCCCCTGTGGACCTAAAAATTAAACACCCCAGTTGCATTGTGGATCCCAGCCAATTATCACATGATTGTGGTATCAACTTTCAGATCTCTCCAATCCAGTGTGTGTGTGTTCCAAACATTGCTCGTTTATATCACAAACCTCCCTGTGCTTTATTGTACAAAGCAATGACCAGGTGTCTAACAGCAGTCTTCTAGAGCTCTAGAGCAGGGGTAGCAGCCGTTGCTGATCCAGCGCCTCATTCCTTGTATTCTGTTTGCATAAGGCCCCTGCACTGCCTGTTGGGATTTCTCCACCACTTGGACCAATCCCACTCTACTCTGGGCCCCAGTCACCCAGGGCTGCAGAGGTATGGTGGAAGGTGAGAAAGGAAGGAGAACAGAGGCACAGATTCTCCTCCAAGCCCCAGGCCTTTCCTCATCTGTTCCTTCAATCCCTGCCCACCCCATCCACCTCTTGCTCAGGTCAAATACTCATGTTTAAAGACCCACTGGCTGTAACACGGATTGGTCTGGTTTAACTATTTAAAGGTGGGCCTCCCATATCCCCCTTCAGCATCTCAGTGGGCCTTTGGGAGACACTGTGGTCGGAAGGCACCTTTTCTTGTTGTTATTGCTTCTGTCTTTCCAACTCAGAACTTAGAAGGCCCAGGAAGGACAAGTTTGTGGGGTCCTGGCAAGGAGAGATGGTAGGACTCTCTTCCCAGATGCTCCCTGGACTCATTAACATCAGGGCTTTGCTGAAGTGTCCCCTCCCTGGCCCCCCTTGTAAAACAGTCCTCATTTCCCTTTCCTGGTTGAATTTTCTCCTTAGTATTTATCATCATCAAAGTTCTATAATCGAACCTATTGATCTCACTCAATTGCCTGATCCTGCTTCAGAGCATCTGCTACGTGAGAGTGAAGATTTTTGTCTATTTTGTTCACTTCTGTACTCCTAGCATCTGTTCCTGGCCCTCTCTAGGGGATCACTAACTCTCTGCTGCTGAAAGACTTGTGCTGGGCATGGGTGGTGTTGCGCGCCTATAATCCCAGCGGCTCAGGAGGCTGAGGCAGGAGGATCGCAAGTTCAATGCCAGCCTCAGCAACTTAGCAAGGCCCTTAGCGACTTTGCAAGACCCTGTCTCAAAATAAAAAATGAAAAGGTCTGGGGATGTGGCTCAGTGGTTGGGTGCCCCTGGGTTCAAACCCTAATACCAAAATAAACAAAGGGGAAAAAAGAGGTTTACGACTGTTGGGCTGAAGGACCAAACCAAAGCTCCAATTAGAAGACACAGGTATTAACTATAAAATGGGGTGCAAACAGGTGCCTCTTGCTCTTTACCGAGCCTAGGATGACCAGAGATTCTGGCCGGGACAAAGGATCATGGTCAGTCAGAGCTTAATTGTCCACAGCTCCTCAGCCCATTATTCTGGGGAGCCCCTCATGCTGTCAATTCTACCATCCAAGGCCAGCCTGTCCAGACCTCATTTGCCACCCTGGGTGCTGCAGCAGCGGGCCAGGCCTCACTTCCCTCTGAGGGCGAGCCTGGGTGCGGGCTTCACACACATCCTGTCCGAGGGCTTGGAGGGCTGTGGGGAAGCGGGCTCCGAGGGATGTGCTTGGCTATCTCAGCGCTGGGCTTGCTGTGGGAAATGGGCCTGGCTTCCCACATGCAGCTCCCCCGCGGCAGCCCAGTTGTAGGGTGGGCAGTGGAAGCCGCCAGTTTCCAGGAAGCAGCCGTTGGAAAGTGCCTCTCCCGGCTCCAGCTGCTTCAAGGCTGATCTTTTTGCTCACATGGGTTCAGGGTGCAAAGTTGAATCCAAAAACGGCTCAATTCAGCCTCGTTTCCTCCTCGCTTTGATCTCTTCACTTCCTATTTCACTTCCTCTGACAATTTCCTCCTTCCATTCCCAGAACAAATGACTCTCCCTGTGGCACTTGGCCACATTCAATCATTTTCCCAGAGGCCCAATTTTGCATTTGGCCACCGTTCGCCATTGCTCCGAGGATATTCCAATACATATCAGACACAGGCTGTAAAAAGACAGGGCTGAGGCAGCCCCGCTTCCCCCCAGGCCTGGAAACTGGGTGTGGCCAGGATATCTGCTGATGAAGTCCCAGGGTGCCCCAAAGGGAGGCAGGACAATGAGCAACCAGGAGGCAGGCGTTTCACTCTGAACAAAGCCAGACCCCCACCCAGAGCCCCCAGAGCTACCAAAGTCCCACTGTCAGCCCCTTGTGGGGTTGTTCCCCTACCCCACCTCAATGAACTCATAGGTAAGATGCAGGTATGTCACTTAAAATGGTGCAGGGGTAGGGGGGCAAAATGTTCTAGAAACTTCTGTCTCTATTTTGACACCCAAGTCTCAATGTGAAATGTTTCCTGAACTAATCATATTAGTAAAACTGGCAAGATTAAAAAGAGCCATAAACACACACACTCAGTGTTTCAACATCCATTAACATGTATACAGCAGCCTCCCGGAATATTTAATAGGCTTATATGATGACTGAATGTGAATTCATTCATCTCAGTCAAGTCGGGTTATTAAGATACACATGCTAAGTGATTTGTCCTGTGTTTACCCTGTGCTGGGAAAATGGTATCTGATTTTGGAAGGAAAAAAAAAAAAAAAGAAAAGAAAATGCAGAGCTGTTCTTTGTTGGAAGAAATGGGAGTCAGGACCCCAGCCCACCCCCTGTTTCCATGCCAGCTTTATCACAGGCGAAGTGCTTAATCCCTGTGGGACTCAGTTATCCATTTAAAAAATTAGAAGGCTTGTCCAAATGGTCTCTCAAGTTTCCTCCATCCGTGACCTCTGTGAGTGTCGTAGGTGGGTGGATGAGTGGCTGGGTAGACTCTGGCTTTCTACTGCTCCGGGTCCAAACCCTCTGCCTACCTCTAAGTAGCTGTGTAATCGTAGAGACTCCCCTTCTCCACCTGTAAAATGGGGATAGCAATAAAAGCTAAAGCAGGGTAATTCCCGTGAATCACGGGCTATAGTGAGTGCTCAATAAATCTCGGTTCACTTGAGATCTGTTGGGCACATTTAGGCATGCAGATCTCACTCCTGAAGCTAAGAGTATACCCATTAGATACATTTTCTAATTTAATCGCTATCAGAATCTTTTGCAAAGTCAATGGAGTTGACCCCGATTTGAAGACGAGAATGTGAACTAATTTGCTCAAAGCGACGCAGCAGATTGAACTGACTCAGTCTGGACTCCTTGCTCCCCCGTCTATTCACCCACCACCTGTGGTTAACTTCCAGCATATTCCGGCTCTCTCAAGGATTTCAAGTACAGATGCAAGTACCCTGTCTCTACTGTTGTCTTCTCTACCGTGTGAAGATTATGAAGGCCTGGATAATTTTCAGGTTGTACTGGTTTCTACGGAGTTTAGAGCTAGAAAATTAAAGTCATGTTTTCTGTCTTCCTTGATTGAAGCTTGGTCAGCCAAGAGCGGTTTTTGTCCATTGTTGTCACTAGCAGTAGTGGCAGTATTGTTGAGACTGACTCAGCAATATCACACCTTTAGAATGGGTGTGCACCCTTGCCGAGCTGAGCCGAGCACCTGCTTCTCAGCAATGGAGGTTTCCCAACCACATTGCTGTTGGTATTTTGGGCCAGGCAATTCTTTGTTGCTGGCAGGCCTTGTCTTAACCATCCTCGCATCCTGTTACGTGTTTAGCAACACCTGGCCTCTTCTTACCAGACGCCTCTATGAACCTCCACTTTCTACCTCCCCTGCCCCAGTGGTGACAATCAAAAATATGTCCTGACATTACCAAACACGCCCTTAGGGAGCAAAATTGCCCTTGATTGAGAGTCGCTAAGAGAGTTGAAAGATGGAAGGCTTGAGGTGACATATTCTCTTCATTCTTCCTTACCTTCTCCACCACAGAGCTTTTGGAGTTACTGTGGTTCAACAAAGCAATTGTTTTATCTGGCAATATCCTAGAAGGCAAAACATTTACCATCTTGAGACGCTTTTGGTCTGAAGACAAATTTGCCTGGACGGAAATCAATGTTCTTGTCCTGTGGCTGGCACAGTTGCTTCCTCTGGGACACGAGGGCAGCCATTTTCAAAATGGTTTCCCAGCTTTCCATGGGGCCGGTGCCCTCTGCTGGACAATTGATCCACCTCGCCTCCGAGAGGGTTGGGTCAAACGGTGTGAATACTTAAAGAACAACAGAAGCCCAAAAGAAAGGTCAATGAAACAATCCAACAAGTAGGAAACTTTGGCATTGGCTTCCTTTGTGCTTAGTAATTGGTTCCAAAAACTTCCATAGACTCTCTCAACAGAGCTTATTATCGTTATTTTGTAGATTAACCCAAACCTTCCTTTCTATCCTTCCATCTATAAACTCCCCTAGTCTTTGGTTGCTAATTATAATCACATAGAGCCTTTACCATGCGCTAGTCTCTGTGTCTTTAGACCACCTCCTTTGCCTTGTCCGTGGCTCTGGGACACAGGGCCTGTTGTTACTAGGATCATTCACCCAGGAGAAAACCAAGGCTGGAAGAGGCTGGCCAACCATGATCACCTGGTCCACGACAGCACGGAAAGGCCTGGAATCCTCGGCCCATGGTTCTCATCCTGTGACAAACTGCAACCTTCATTTACTCTTACTTTTCATTCAATCATGAAGCTCTCTTTCTCAGTGGGACTCATTACTGATCTCAGGAAGCAGTATACACATGTGTGGTGTCGCTTTGAATTTACTCCCATCTACTTAAAGCCTATTTTTCACCGAATTATCTTTTTTTCAGCTTCTGAGACCTGGGGAAGATAAGTTGCTTTTCTCTGAATGTGGACTCTGACTCCGCACGGCAGAACTCTAAAAGGACTCACGCTTACGCATTTCATTGCTCACCGAGCTCTCTAAAAATATTATATCCGAATAACATTCATATGCATCAGAAAACATCAGAATCTACCCGAGACATTGTAATTTATGGCCTTTCTTATTACTTTAAAAGCCCGGGATTCTTGTAGAATATGGTTTAGTGGGTCAAACATTCCCTTTCCTCTCATTTATCAGGCTTTTGATCTCATGTCAGTCCTGATCTTCGGTGCGCCTGGCCCGCAACCGTGTGCTGAGAGATCATACACATGACAGGCCCCCTTCTGTTTTAAAAACTTGGGGGGATGCTGGTGCTCCAGCCCCTCCTGGGTAAGCAGGGGAGGTATTGAGTTCCCAGGTCCTTGCTGCCCCTTTGTCTATTATGATTTTATAGTTTTGTTCTGCATTCCTTCCACTCAGCCTCCAGTCCATAGAAGCCTGTTTCTTTATTGGTTGCATATGTTTGCCCGCTTTTACCCCAGCAGGGAAAGACAAAATATTCTGGAGGGCCTAGAGGCCGGGGATGGACAGCTAATCCATCCCCAGCTTGAACTAATCGTCAGGCCGATGTGCTATTGTACCCGGCCCTGTTCTATGCAGCTGAGCGGTGGGGTTTCAATTTGTAGGAGCATAAACAGATACTAAAGTTGGAAGAACGGCTAGGTCATTTGTTAGCAGAGTTCAGATCAAATTATCACAGCAGTCCCCTGCTGACAGCCTGAACAATTACCTCCTTTTTTCTTGATCTTTAAATGTTTTCTGTTTCACTTAAGCCTCAGTAAATAGTTTACTTCTCATGGGCTTCATTTATTGACACAGAGGGGTTTGATTTATTTAATTTTGTTTCTCGGCCGCCTTCCCCAAAAGGGGTCATAATGTCTTGTTGAAATCTCCCCACAAATGATAAGTTTATCACGGCAGGCTGAGGAAGCGGGTTAATGACGTGACTATAAACTATCTGGCTTTTTAATGAGAAGTTGAGAAGCCCAAATTCTAAAGCCAGTTTTTAAAGCTTTAAGGCAGGTCCCCAGCTTCTGTTGCTTGAAAAGGTTGAAATCGAGAGTGAGAAACGGGTATAAAAAGAGATCACTGAGATTTGGGGATGTGAATCCATAATTGGATTATTCAAAACCCAGGAATGTGATTATTCTTTTAAGAAAAAAAAAATGGAATATATTGTGTCTGTGATGTCTGTCCTTTCCCGGCCCAAATGCATTGATGTTCTGCGTGAGTTCACCGGAATTAACTCCAACATTTGTTTTCACTCTTTGCCCCTCCTCCAGCTTCAACCCTTGACTTTCACTCTTCCATAGTTACATTTGTCTGCTTCTTACAGTCCTACTGGGACGGATTTATCATCATTTGCTAACATATCTGTCTCAAAATCTCAGCTTTGATCAGCTTGTATTTTATAACTTACATCTGTTCTACATTTAACCTTTTGTAATACTGTTTTTCAAAAATATTACCTGATCTAACAAAAGAATTGTACCAGAGCAAGAGCTCCAGAGTGTAGCTTTCTTAAAAAAAAAAAAAAAAAAAAAAAATCACCAGGCATATCTGCCTCCTAGGCCATATTTTTATTACTCTTCCAGAATCACCTTTTCATTAAATATATAAATCCATCATTCTCCCCCACCCCTGCAATGGGATCTCTGTTGATCCAGGGGCTTCAAACTCCCCATCCGCCTTTGTCCCGTCACCTTGACCTTCCCTGGTATGGAATGTGGGCCGGAGCGCCAGGGATGTGTGGACGCTTCTGTGGAGGCCCACTCGGGAACTGGAGCCAGCCTTCCTGTCCCTCTGGCCTGCCCAGGGTGGGACCAGAAGCTCTTTCCAGGAGGCTCTAACTTCCAACACATTTGAATTCAATTTCATTGCTTATTTTATTTTAATAAAGTTAATCTATTTCACCAATGAACTAGGAAATATTTAAGACACCAAAAACGATTGAAAAAATTATATGATAAACATGTCCATCATCCAGCTTAAGATATAAAATATTTCAAATACAGGACTTCTGCATGTCTCTGTCCCAAATTATATCCTTCCATCCATTCCTCATAGAAAAAGGCTGCCCTGAATTGGGGTTCCTCACTCCCATGTATTCTTTGATTCTTTACAGAGGTATACAGTTGGCTCTCAGAATCCAAGGGTTCTGCAGCTATAGATTCAACCAACTGTGGATGAGAAATATTAGGAAAACAAGCCAGGCATGCTGCTGCATGCCTGTGATCCCAATAATTAGGAGATTGAGGTGGGAGGATCACAAGTTCAAAGCCAGCCTCAGCATCTGAGGCCCTTAGCAACTTAGGGAGACCCTGTCTCAAAATAAAATATAAAAAGGGCTGGCAGGGGATGTTGCTCAGTGGTTAAGCATCCCTGAGTTCAGTACCCAGTATTAACAACAAAAACAAAATGTATTTGGAAAACAATCATGTCTGTATGGAATATATATTTTTGGCTTCTCATTATTCCCTACATAATATAGTATAGCAATTATTTACATTTCACTTCTATTGCATTAGTACTGTAAGTAATCTAGGGGTGATTTCAGGTATCCAGGAAGATCTGAGTAGGTTGCATATAAATACCATGACAGTTGATATAAGAGCTTGAGCCTCTGAGGATGTTGGTGTCCACAAGGGCTGCTGGAACCAGTGTCCCAGGGACACCAGAGGGAGAGGGATGATTACATTTCTCTAAATAAAGTTGGGTTTTTCTTACTTTTTTTTTTTAATTGTACTGGAGACTGAACCCAGGCTCTCCTCCCACATGTTTCTAAACAAAGTTTTCATATTCTTCTTCCACTTACTTTCTCCTTTTCATTTCCACAGAATATTCATTTTCTGAGGAACTTTTTCACGGCCTCCAAGTTTCTTGCTATCGCAAGCAACGCTTCGTGTAAACCCTTGCACGCGTCTCCTGAGGCGCGTGTGCAAGAGCTGTTCTAGGGTGTGTGTTACCACAAGGGAATGGCTGATTACCAAGACGTACCCTTCTCCATCTTAATGGTTATCACCAAACCCTTCCAGCGTGGAGTTTCACACTCTGCTGAATGCTTGGTATAGCTTCGGTCAGCTCATGGGGACGTCATGGCATCCCGTCCCACTTTCCAGTTGCAAAGTTGAAATGAGATGATTCCCAGTGATACTGCTTGTCACGGTGTCTGGCACACAGGAAGCGTGCCATTAATGCTAGATGTCTCGATGACTGCTTCACACAGCAGGCCTGGTTGGGGTGGGAGTCGAAACGCAGATCATTTCTATTTCATAGATGAGGAAGAGAGTCCAGGATCAGGAAGCATTCTAATAAACACGCCAAGGTCACAGGGGAGGCGGCATCCTGGGACCTAGAGCTGAATGGCTGATTGTTTTAGTCATCTTTGGTGTCACTGTGACCAGAAGAGTTGACAAGAAACACATAGAGGAGGAAAAGTCTATTTCAGAGGTTCAGCTTGGCCGATTCCATAGCTCTGGGCCTGAGGTGACGCAGAGCATCATGGTAGAAGGGTGTGGAGGAGGAGAGCAGCTCAGGACATGGTAACCAGGAAGCAGAGAGAGCTCTGCTCATCAGGGATAAACCCCAAAGGCACACCGCCAGCCTCACCCTGTCTGCGTTCAGTCACCACCCAGTTAATCCATATCAGTGGATTAACACGGATTTGGTTCCACTTCTCATAATCTAATCCATTCTCCTCTGAACAGTCTTGCACTGACTCACCCATGAGCTTTTGGGGGCACTACATATCTAAACCGTAACACTGGTGTCCCTCCCACATGGAGAGATTATGGCAGCTGTGTTGGGGCTGCCATCTTGAACAAGGCTTCCCATCTTTTCTAATTAAAGGTACACCTGCTCTGGGTCTAGACCCAAAGATGCAATGTGAAGGTCAAAGACTAGCATCTCCTTTCTAGCACATGGCCTCCCGAGAGCAGTCGGCCATGGGGATCCCTGACCTCATTCATTCACGTGCCCACTCAGACACAGGGGGTCCCCACAGAAACCGTAAATAGACCTTCCAGTTTCTCTTTCTCCCTCCACATCATAACCAGAGGCCATGGACTTCTCTGCATCCTTGAGGGGCTAGAATAGAGTCCCTTTCCTACCATCCAGCTGGAAGAAGGAATTGGGAAGGGCATGTGTGAGTCTTCCTGACGCCTGGAGGTCACGGTATTGATGATGAGTGAGGGGAGAAGGGAAGAGAAGCCACCACGTGCTTTCGTCCTACATCACGCATCACGTGGGCATCTTCCGCACATTCTCTGTCGTGTTCAGAGCTCATGACTACTCTGTTAAGGGGACAGTATTATCTCCACTTAAGGATCGTTAGAAACAAAAATAAGCAGCCTCAGGGGGAGCCTGGGTTGGGGGAGTCAAAATATTCCATTTTTACTTAAGAGTTTCTGGGTCCCCAACTCTTCTTTCTTTAAATAACTAAATTAATTTTCTTCTACAAGCATCTACCTTGGTCTCTACGAACTACTTTTATTTGGCTTCAAACACCCAGCGCCCCAGAACGCACACAAGTTTCTGATAAGCTTGAAGCGCTGTGTCTAGATCCCCCCCTCCTTTAAGGAGCTCAAGTGCAAGTTCAGCCATAGCACCAGCGCCGGGAGCCGGGCTAGGGTTCCGCACTTGGGCTCAGGGCAGATGACAGCAGGCACCCTGTTAGCACTTGGAGGCTGAGGTCCCTACACTTCACTCTCTTTTGATTTCAAGAATGCAGGGGAACAGCTTAGGTTTCCAAACAGACCTCTCTTGATGGGGCAGAAATCTTGCTCTTATAGGTCTTTTTTTTTCCCTCAGCTTGGTTTTGCTATGCCAAATTCTACCCTTTGAAAAACGCAGAAGCCCATTAAAGATTACGACCACAAACAAGCTTAAAACACATTTTAGTGGCTTTCACACAGGTCGCAGGTGTGGGCAGGTCAAAGCGATATCTTGTTCTCCTAAGTATTTCAACAGATAAACAAACTTTTGATTGCGTTATCTGTTCAAAAATGACTTTGAACTTTCCGCCAGCACCACCCACTTGGGATTTCTGAAACCCACTGAGGGCCAGCCCCACAGATAAGGGGCCTGAGTGGTCCCAGCCGCCGGGCCTTTCATCTCACCTGGGCTGTGTACACGGCTCCTTTGCTTAGCTTGGCTCTGCTATCCTGAGGACCTTTTTAAAATCCTCCCATTTGTTAGGCTCCAACACCAATCTGTAAATAAGCCAGAAGAAAATGTCAATCTCAACAGCAATCAGAGTACGGCTCTCCTCAGCCAGGCTGCTTCCTCCCTCCTGCTTATTTCTGTTTTTCCAGACCTCCTCCCTCTTCCTTTGCTTACCCTCCCTTCTTTCCCCCAGCTGCTTACAGATGATAAAAATAAAACAGACTGGCTATATCTTGTATGTAGACTTCTCAAGTTCGTGTATGGTGAAGGGCATAAACCTCCCAGGTTGAATTCTGATGGTGTTAAGTCCTAGCTGTGTGGCTTCAGGCAATTTACCTGAGCTCTCTGTGCCTCAATTATCCCATCAGTAAAATGGGGATGAACGCAACGCCCAACCCATGGAACTGTTGTGAGGAGGAAGTGAGTTATGTAGTTAAAGGACTTAGAACGGGGAGCAGCATGTGGTATACACTAAGATCTGGCCGGAAGTGTGCTCATTGGCTGTCACGGCTGTTTCCTGCCCTGCTTGTCAGACGTGAAGGGCGTGGAGAAAGCAGGGATCCGTGGGACTTTTGCATTCAAGACCCACTGAGAATATAGAACTTAGAAGAGATAATCTCTCTGTAAGTCACCAGACTGTCCCTCACTGACCCATGTGACTGATCGGGCAGCCACATCACCTGTGCAGGGGGTGACGATCCGTTCCTAGGTAAGAAAGCACGCGCTGTCCGGAATTCTTGAAACCTGCTGGGTCTCTGCTTTGCCTCTCCAGCACGGGGGACATTGCTAGATGTCCTCATCACCCGTTTCCATTAAAGAGGTGAAGATGTGCCTGCAAGCTCTGGGAAGAGAGGGAATGGGGGCAGGCTCCTGAAATAGATGCACTGAGTGGGTGGTTGTGCACACTGGTGTTGAACACCTACTGTGTGTCAGCAGCACCATGGTGGATACTCTGCAATTTGGGCCAGCTTAGAAAGGCAGTACTGATTATCACTCACCTTTTAGAGATAAGGAAACTGGGACTATGAGGAGATAATTTTCTTGCTTTGGAGCACATAACAGTGGAAAGGCCAGGATCCAGACACTGGTCTCTCCAAGTTGCTTAGGGCTTCACTAAATTGCTGAAGCTGGCCTCCAACTTGTGATCCTCCTGCCTTAGCCTCCCAAATCATTGAGATTGCAGGCGTGTACCACCATGCCCTGAAACACTCACATACTTTTAAAAATTTTGTTAGTCACCTACATTTCCAAGTTAGAAGATGCATTGAACCTGGGATTTATCCCAGACAGATCTGACAACATACTGTATGAAGGGCCGCTCCTCTATGACTGCCTGGAGGTTGGAAGAGGCTATCTCCTTTATCAAGGTCAAGCACACTCCAATTCACCAAGGCCCCACACTTCCTTATTGTCCAACTTTATTCATTTTCTTTCCCTCCTGGTTCTGGTCCATGTTGGAGTGAGTTGCCTGCCCTGGCCTCCCTGAGTTCTCACCTTCAGGAGACATCTGGAGGGGGCAGTAGAAACAGTAGCTTGCCCTTTTGTAATACAGAGATCCCAGAATTGGTGGTTTGGTGGACAGAGTGGGGGAAGTACAGGCTTCTGGTGAAAAAAAACATAGCTTGGGCAGATGCCATTCCTGGGAGGGGGCCATCTGCCCCTGCCCAACCCTGCCCCCTGGGCTCAAGAGCCTGACAACCGCTCCTTATCCTACTTCTCTCTGCCAAAAGCCCTGCGTAGCTCCTATTGAACCCATTTTATTTATTTCCTTTGATCTCCAAAGAATCCAGACTCATTACAGACCTTGGTAAACGCCTCCCTCCCCTCTGCTCTGTGGGGAGATCCGCCAACTTGATCAATACAACCAAACTTTAATTTTTCTTCTATCGCTAAGGCTATATGGCAGGAGCAGAGGGGAGAGAACAGGGACGGGGTGGGAGCCTTAAAACAGCGTAGTTATGATTTCCTCGTGCCTTGAGGAGTACGTGATGTTGCTTCAGTTGTGGTTTGCGTTCAACCAGATGCAGACATAGGTGTAAATGGGTCAGGCAGTCAAGAAAACCAACAGTTGGCCACGTTTGTGCTAACACAAGTCTTTTTGTTTTTTGCCAGAGGAGAAAAAAAAATTCTAATTTCTCTCCATCTAAATTGAGTTGGGGAACATTATCAGCTGGAAGGACCCTTCTGATTTGACAGGCCCCACTGTATGATGATTAATTACTTCTCAGCTTCATTGGACTTTTCTAATTTCCTTTTGCCACTGGCTGGAGGCACCATGCGCGATAAGTAGTGCTCTTATTATTTGTGCTAAGGAAAATGTCTATTACGCTCTGTCGTACAAGCAGGCAGAATGAAAAGACAGTGATGGGGATACTTGCAATCTCTTCTATCTTGATTGGGTCTCCCCTGGCCTCCCTTTCTGGCTCGTTCGAAGACAGAGGTGGCCACACACGGTTTCCTGTCAAAAGAAGAAGATAAAATCATAATCTCGACCGGAGTACTTGACATTTTGAAATTTGTATAATGATTTCATGGGATTTAATCCCGCAGCTTGCCACAAATCCTGGTCCCGATGCAAATGCAGCTAAGACGTTACACATTGCAACCCGCGAGGCCAGCCTTCTTCACCAGCCCGTGTATTTGGCCATAAATTAAACTTGGGGGATAGACTTGCACTAAGTAGTACTCACTACTTATAATAACTATTATTGTTATTATAATTGTGGTTGTTGAATCTGGAAGGAGCACATTTTTTTTCTGCCTGGCCTCAGTCGAGGATGATTCCAGACTTGACCATAATGGTCAACTGAGACACGGCAGAAGCTGTCTGTTTTGCTGGAGAGGAGAGATATGGAAACGTACAAAGGATCTCACTCCCCGCAGCCCCTTCTGCCTGCTAATCCCCGGGCCTAGGCTGATACTGAGCGTTGGTTCAGGTACTCTTGGGACGTGTTTACCGAGGCTTAGGCAAGGAAAGCCCCACGGAGCAAGTCGGCTGTCTTTCTCTATGTCCCTGGCTGCTGGGCAGATGCTGATTGCACAGTCTTACTTCAAAGCCAGGGAAGCAGAGAGAAAGCTAGAGGGCCGAGGCCTGGGCTGGAGACCCCATGCCCTGGGTCCCCTCCACAACCCCGCACAGGCGTCCACATGGCTGCGTGTTTTTTTTGTTAACTTGGGAGGTGAGGATGGGCAGGTTGGGAATTACTAAAGGACAAAAGAGCCATTGAGTTTCCCGTTTGAATCACATAATTACAGAGCATTTAGTTAACACCTACTGTGTGCCAGACACCACACTAAGCGGTTTTATGTCTTGTCCCATTTAATCCTTGCTGCTCACCTGGTGTTGGTGCTGTTGGGAACCCATTTTACAGACAAGCACGTGCAGCCACCCTGAGTTGAATGATCTGTTCAGTGTTTCACAGCTGGTGATCGACAGCCTTGACTTCTGGACTGCCATTCGCTAAGCCTCTACTCTGCGGCCTCCTATTTCTGCATCAGTCTTTCTTTGGCAAAAGCCCTTACAGTAAGGTGCATCTTGCAGAATACCAGCTGAGGGAACGGGGTTCGCTGTTTCACGCACATCCTCCATTCATCGCCTTCTCGCCACATCTCCATGGGTTCCACAAGTCTCACTGAACACCTACTATGTGCCAGGTGCTACACTGCACCCTGGGGATCCCAGCTAACATTCCTGGGATCCTTGCCCTCCGGTAGCTCAGACTAACATCAACATATAAAAGACGAAGGTCAAAATCCAGAGCAAGAAATGCTGCAAGACCAAGACCTGAGAGCACCTGATTTGGCATGAAGAAGTGGGGAAGGGCTACAAGACAGGCTGACTTTTGACCTAAGCTTGGGAGGGCACTTGGGAGGTCTGGTGAGGCCCAATGGTGGGGTACTCAGTAAGCTGAGAGGACAGGACCACCAGAAACTGAGACCGGGTGATAAAAGTGGCCTTAAGATGGAGAGGAATCATGTTTCCATGTAGTTAAATCTCTAAAATAGACCGTTTGTGACCTCCACTTCTTCCCACTCTGGGCCTCAGTTTCCCCATCTGTACAACACTGTCGTCAGCTTTGACCAAAGACTGAGCATCAAAGGTCCATTGGCTCAGGGATGTGTTTCCTTTGGCCTGAGTGTATACTTGAACTAAGAGGCACCAGACAGGTGCTCTTATCAAAAATACAGATTTCTGGGCTGGAGCAGTGGTTACAGCACTTGCATGGCATGCACAAGGACATGGGTTTGAATCCCAGCACCACCTACATAACAAAAAGTCAGAGCAACGAAAGCCATGTGAAAAATGAAATAAAACTGATTCTCTCTTTCTGTCTCTCATTGTCCCTCTCTTTAAAAAAAAAAAAAAAATCCAGATTTCTAGCTTCTGAGGAACACAAATTCTGGACAGATGGCACCTACATTTCCACCTAACCACAGGTGGCCAGAGCTGCAGAGCAGATTTGTTGACCTGAGTGCATTGTAGTTCCCCACTGTCGCCGCCACTCTCTAACACATACCCAATGACACCACCAATTAACAGTGGTCATTCATCTTCATGTTTATGAGAAATACAGAAAAAAATAGATGTTTTTTCTTTTTTCCTTTCTTTTTTCTTGTGATGCCAGGGATTTAACCCAGGGGCACTCTACCACTGAGTTACATCCCCAGTCCTATTCATTTTCTATCTTGAGACAGGGGCTCAGTAAGTTGCTGGGGCTGGCCTTGAACCTCTTGCCTCAGCCTCCCAAGTCATTGAAATTACAGAGAGCCACAGGTTGCACCTGGCATCTTTCTTTCTTTCTTTCTTTTAGAGGAGGGGAAATATAACTTTGTAGCCACAATGCTAACAAAAGTCAGGAAATAAAATCTAGATTAATGGAGGACCACATTTTAAGAAAAATAGTAGGAAACATATATACATGTTAAAGAATATTTCTGTGTATTTTATGTATGAAGGGAAGTCAATACGGATTGAGAGAATTAAGCTTCATTTATTCAATCCTGGCCTCTGCGTGTCTTGACATCTTTTCCCTGGCTTCTGAGTGGAGCTACCGTGGAGCTCTGGAGTTGGGGATCTGCCAGTGATGCAGGCCCAACAGAGGGTGAGGACATTCCCAGTCACCAAGACCACTCCCAAAGGTGGTCCATTGTGCATTTGAAGCTTCTCCAGGCTCACTGAGGGAGTTTTGTGCCTACGTCACCTTGGGTTAGAGGACCTCCAACTGCTGGGTGACCTTTCTGGAAGAAGCACCATTACCCACTGGTGCACATCACCCCACTTCACGGGAATCCAGTGAGAAGGCCCTGGTATGGCACCCGTGAGGCCTCAGTGTCACAGATGCTCTGCTGAAGTGAATCCTGTGGATTAGATTTGCCAAGCAGGACACATCCCATGTGAAAGCTTCTTCTCCATTCCCGGATCCACACCCTTTTCTGGGTAACTTGGTGGCCCGCCCTTGACTTTGGGCTCAGTCACGTGGTTTGCTTTGTCCACACCCTGTCAGGAATCATCAGCTGTGCTCGCGTGTTTCCGCCTCTGGCTGCTCTGCCTTCTCTGTGAGAACCCCCCCAGGACAGCCTGTGGGAAGATGAAATCTATGGAGCAGAGCCGAGCTGCTCCACGTGTCCAAGCCAAGGCCATCGAGCACCAGCCAGAGATCCCAAGAGTGGAAGAAAGCCAGCTGAGCTCAGCAGAACTCCCTAGCCCACCCACACCTGACCCGAGCCTCAAGTCTGGCGACAGCCAACACCAAAAAAACCATCGGGTCAACCTAGACTCTGGAGCTAAAGAGATGGGTGTTCTTTAAGAGTTTTGCAGTGATTCGTAATGCAGAATTATTTTAGCAACAGACACTTGATATGCCCTCCACCTGACGCTAATTTCTTTTTCATAGCAACACAATCCCTCCCCCATGAGAGGACAGCCACTGCCTCTTGTCCCCAGGTGTATTCTCAGAAGAAGTGATCCAAAGTCCAAACTGTTTGGAGGCTTTCAGGTGTGATTCTGGAGTTTAACTCTGCCAATTCCCAGCTCTGTGAACTTTCCCAATCACTTCTGGAAGCCTCAGTTTCCTCACCTGTGTGATAGGGACACAAACAGTGCATGCTTCATAGAGAAAGCTAGCATGGTAAAAGAAAAGATTCAGAGAGCTGGCTGAGCGCAGTGCCTGCCGTCAGCAATTGCTCCCTGAATATCCACATGCATCACTTTCATTCATTCTTTCTTTTTTTGTGTTAGTGTCTCAAAATCATCATTCTTCCTCCACAGCAGCAGGGATCCAGGCAATTTCCTGCAACCTACACCATGCTGTGTGACACCACGGCACACATACACAGCGCTTCCTCCTGGCCAGAACTGTGGACAACACCGTTACACTGGGCCCAGGACCCCCTCCTTCACCCTCATTTTAAATAGATTGTCACTGATCTGCACAAGTATACTCAGATGTGCTTCACGTTTCTGTACACTTAGAAAACATAGCCAGAGCCAGGTATGGTGGTGCACACTTGTAATCCCAGCAACTTGGGAAGCTGAGGCAGTAGGATCAGGAGTTCAGAGCCAGCCTCAGTAATTTAGTGACGCCCTAAACAACCTAGTGAGACCCTGTCTCAAAAACAACAAAAATTGGGCTGGAGTGGTGGCTCAGAGGTTTCGGCGCTTGCCTGGCGAGCACGAGGACCCGGGTTCAAACCCCAGCACCACGTACACAACTGAGTGTTGGAGCAACTAATGCCATGTGAAAAACTAAATAAAGTTGTTTCTCTCTTTCTCTGTCTCTCTCACTGTCCCTCTCTCTTTAAAAAAAAAAAAAAATTAAAAAGAACTGGGGATATGGCTCAGTGGTTGAGCACCCATGGGTTCAATTCCTGGTACTCCATTTAAAAAGAAAACATAATCAATGACATTCTAGAAGACAAGCTTTGTAGCCCAGAGAGGCTGAGAGTGCCAAAAGAGGACTTTCCTTGGGTACTAAGAGAACCAGCATTTCACAACGTGTGTACTGAGAGTGTTTCTCCGTAGTACTCCCCATATAAATAATTAAATAAATCAATAAGTAGGACCACCCACGGACAAGTAAACTCGATAAGTTCTGAGTCAAATAGACTTCTTTGTGGCAGGATGTAGCAGAGACTTTTTAGGATAATGTGCATAGTTTCTGTCCAACAAAGAGATAGAAAATGTGGTTTTGAAAGTTATTTTAAGCTTTGCACAGTGGCAGTATCGTAGCCAATGAGGTTTATCCAAGGAGCGATTATTGCTAATTGGGTGGGAATATGGGGGAAGCATCTCAGAAGGAGATCTCTGTCCTACATGAGATATCCATTTAACCCAGGAGTTCTTCTGGGGGAAACAGCAACAGGGGGACCCAAGCTGGGCATCCATGATTTGGCATTAGCCCTGGATAACTAAGTAAATATACATTGGTTCTTGAATGTTTGATAATGTTTCCCCCTCAATTGTATCTCTATATCCATCTAATAAAAAAAAGAAAGTTATTTAACCACAAAGCTCTTGTTTTTGGAGATCAGTTTATGGACCGATTAGGCCAGGGAACACCCTGTGGGCACCAGCTTGGTAGGAAGGCTGAAATTGCAGATGCAGCCGCCCTGAGGGGACACTTCTTTGCTTCCTGGAGGGAGGCATGGAGGAATCCCTGCCCTCTTCCTCTTTGTCCCACCTCTTTTGTTTGGGTCTCCTTTCTTCCCTATTTGTTTTGCCGAAAGTTTGACTGCCTTGGTTCCTCACTGTTTTCTCCCATTCTTAGAGTGAATTGTGCAGTCAGATGTGGAGAATTCCCTATCCCTCTCTTGTACTGTGAATTTACAAGAAGACAGAAGTTGCTTCTTTGCGCCAGAATAAAGCAAGGGTGCTAGAAGCATCATTACCTCTTTATCATCGGTCCCATTGGAATTCCATCAGGGCCACCAACAAGATTAAGAAAAAAAAAAAGGGGGGGGGCACACAAGATACCATTACATTTCATCATGGGACAATTGTTCTCTGAGCAAAGTGTGTTATTTTCCTGTAGGTAATCTCTCACCAGATTGCGGATTTTCCATGTTCGACATCAGCCACTACAACCAAAAAGCAGCGAACTGTGTTATTGACAATGTTTTAATTATAATACATAAAAGATACAAGGCAGCCAAGAAGAGGAAATCAACTGGCAGAAGAGCCATTTGTATATTTAAGAAAACTCGGTGGAGTTGATTCTAACACACAGGCGGTATATATTTTCTGCTAATACTAAAAATTCTAGGGGCACGTGTAGGGATTGCTTTAAACAAAATAATAGCATTCATAGAAATGATTGTTCTTGGCAGCACAATAAATGAAGTTTGAAGCTCTTAGAATTGTGAGTTTGCAGCAATGTTAGTGTGAAATATAATCGTTGAATTGCTTTGTTCTTTTTTCCAATAAAAGGTGGAAGCTATTGAGTGTCGTTACTAGGCAAGCTAATCTGGGCTTCTGTACAGCATAGTTTTCTGCATCTGAACCAGTAGAAGCTTTTGAAGTCCCACGATTCCTTCTGCTTGCTAATTCTTCCATTTGTTTGATTTTTGGTACAAAGAAAATGAAAGAATATGATGAGATTATGGCATTTTAAGTCAATATTTATTAAAAAATCAATCTAGATGAAAATCTGCCCATCCCTCTAATTAGATGAGGCAACTTGAGGTTGATTTTTAATTGCAAAAGTAATTACACGGAGCAGATAGCCAGTGACATTTGATTATGTAGGTGATTGATTAAAAAGCCGAGCTCACTGAGCAGATTGTCAGCCAGGGAATCCAGACAAAGGAGCAAATTAAAAAAGTTGTCCTGTTAGTAATCACAAAATTCAAGGATGAAATTACAGAGCCAAACACCTCCACTGCCCCCGTCCCCATCGCTCACGCAGAACGCAGTCACCCCAACGCCTGATAAAGAAATGGATCAGTGTGAAATTAATTGAAGGGGGGAAAAATAGTGGGAACTGAATTTGTGGCTGAGAATAAGTCTTTTAACAAGTTGAAACAAATTTCTCCAGTTTTATAAGGCAACTTTTTTTTCTGTTTGGCAAGAGAGATGTTTTCATAAAGGATCTTTTCAGGCTGATGATATTAATTTATCCATTAATAGAGAGGGAGCTAAAAAGACCTCACTTTCTAGCAGAATAGGATATTAAGATGTCTTGCTTGTTATTCATTTCATTATAACATGAAAGCCTGGGGAGCAGCCTGTACATTTGGCAAGAGAATCCCTGCGTTTGTAAGCAGCCCTTGATGACATATTGAGTGGGATAATGAAGGGGCTTCTTGGTCATTCAGAATAACTCCGGTGGGGTCCACTGGGCGATACTGTGGATGAAATTGAAGGGGTGTGCGCTGGAGCAGTCCCCAAGAGAACATCAAGTCTGGCTCACAGCAACAACTTCAGGTTCCCAGAAACCTCAGAAAAGCAAAAGGGAAACTGAGGCAGGGCCACCCCGTGCAGCTCTGAAGACATTGAGAGCTCCAGGTCATCTCCCTGTGCGGTTTCTTGGGGTTGGAATAGGCAGGATGTAATGAACAAGTCAGGAGATAAAGTCCAAATCACAGCTAACATTTATCCCCCTGCAGCGTCAGCAGACGCATCCAGGCTGAGCAAAGGATGAGCAGATACGTCCCTTACAATGCGCGAGGGCAGCAGATTTCAGCTATTTCCAGGCCCGGAGTCTACGTGCGCCGCAGGGAGTTGCGTATTCAGTAGACAGATACTTGGAATCTCAGCCTCTGATATTCGTTAGTGCCATTGTCTCTTTGTATCTTTTTTTTTAAAATCCATTTGTTCCTCCAATACATGCTTTTGGCAAGCAGCTTGGTCCTGTGGTTGAGTCCTGGCTCTTACAATAGAATTTAGCATTACCTAGTGGATGCAACACCCGCACCCTCTGACCTAGCAATTTCTCTGTGAGGTTTGAGTCTCAGAAAACCGCACGCAGTTGCACTTTAGGAGACATAGGCAAGAACATTCCCAGCCCTGGGCACACCTGTGTTCCCAGCAACTTGGGGGTCTGAGGCAGGAAGATCACAAGCTCAAGTCCAGCCTTGGCAACTTAGCAAGACCCAGTCTCAAATTTAAAAAAAAAAAAAAAATGGAGGCAGGGCTGGGGGTGTAGCTCAGTGGTAGAGCACCCCGGCTTCAATTCTCAGTACCACCAAAAAAAAAAAAAGAACCTCCGAGAATTGTGGTTCTTAAAATCACCCCAAATTAGAAATGTATCAAACATTCATCACCCGAAGAATGGATCTATAAATCCGGGTTTATCATTCAACGGCAAACTAGATGCAACATGTCATGACCATGACACTAAGCCACAGTAGCAAGACACAGAAGAATCTTTACTAAATGATTTCCTTCCTGTAGAGTTCAAAATCAAGGTCAGCAAAATTGCATTGTTTGAAAATCTATAGGTGAGGGTGACCTGCAGGAGAGGCGAGGGTCTTCTACAGGAGAGGGTGATGATCAACGGTCTCTAGCTGCTGCAAAGGCCCACAATTCGTCTCCAGTTGTGGCCATCAAGCTTTCTCAACTGCACATCTATATTCTTTGTTCTTCTGGGAATATAGTTAGTTCTCTTTCTCTGTCACTCAAACACATACACACAACACACCCCAGGTAGAGGCACAGGCACATGAAATTTTGGGCCAAATTGCCTGGGTCCAAAAAGCTGCTCCATGCTTCCTAGCTTTCTGACCTCACATGAATTTCCTGACCTCTCCTTACCTCAATTTCTTTATTTAAAAACTGGGCTTGGTTACAGTGCTTCCACTATAAGATTATTGAGAAGGTTATATGAATTAATAGCTTTGAACTGGGTCTGATAAGGGTTTGAAAAATGCTACCAATCACCACCATCACCCAAGTGCCAGGAATTCTGCAATCTTAGGACTCTAGAAAGATAGCAGTGGTGGTGGGGGATGTCATCCTTGCCTTACACACATGAATGCGCATGTGTGCACACTCACGCACGTGCACATGTACACTTATGAATATATATGGATTTAAAAATAGAACCTCAGGATGCACAGCACATTCATGGCAGTGGGTGTTTCGGGGAGAAATGCAGATGTGATGCTTCCACTTCACCCGCAGGATTTTATTTCATTTATTTAAAAAGAGACTTCCGATTATATTTGCTGTATGTTAGTTCTTAGGTTTTAAGAAAAAGACTCGTAGCAAAGATGGCACAATATTAATAAACGTAAATTCTAGTTTCCAGGAACATACATATTCGTTATCTTTATCAGTGCAATTTTTTTTAACACTTTCTGGAAATAAAAACAGAAATACTGCATTATTAAAAAACATTCTAATGAGACAAATGCTGAATTTTGAAGGAGAAAAAGGAGGATGTCAAGCCTGGAAGGCTCCCAGAGGGAGTGATATTTGATCAAATTCTCAGCAATTCACTAGGTAAGCAGGAAGATGGGGCACTCAGGTAGAAACCTATATAGCACTGTGAATAGATTGCAGACACTGGTGTTACTGGCAGTCCACCTCTGAGTCTAAGCTTCCCCATGTGTAAAATAAGTCATTTTTCCATCTCCCAAATAATAGGCTCCAGAAAATATGGAGACACCATATAGCAAAAGCCTGCCCAAGTTGAAGGCCTCCCCACAACTTACTGGCTGTGAGGCTTTGGGGGAAATAATCAGTCTCCCTGTGTTCCTCTTCTCTTACCTGCAAAAACAATGATAGCACTGTTTTTATATTGTCTTGGTTCTCTTTCTGTTGCTGTAACTGAATACCTGAGACTGAGAAATATATAAAGAAATGTGTTTCCTATCGTTCTGGAGGCAGGGAAGTCCAAAGTCACAGTGCAGGCATCTGCCTGGAGCCTGGGGGTGGGGGGCTCCTGCTGCACCATACCATGGAGGAGGGCAGGGCACCTCTGTTGGAGACTGAGCAAGTGTGCTTGCTCAGGTCTCTCCTCCTCTTCTCTAAAGCCACCAATGCCATCAAAGGGATCCTACCCTCATAACTACAAATAAACCGAATTACTTCACAAAGGCCCCACTTCTAAACACTATTCGCACCTGAATTTGGAGTATTAAGCTTCCAACATGTGAGCTTTTGGGGGACACATTCAAACCACAGCAAGTATTTACCTCCTAATACTTTCGTGAGGATTTGATAAGTTAATATACTTACAATATGTGGGTCAGTGCCTAGAAGGTATGAAGTCCTCAGCAGTCATTATCATTTCCATCGTTATGCTGCTGTTGCTATGGGAGGGCTTATTTAGTTTTCAGGTGTCCTCCTCCACCCTCAACTTCAGAGGATTAAGGGTTGCGCCATGTTTGCCCCAGGGTCTCCTCACAGCCTGGCACTCAGCTGGATGTTTCCAAGTTGGTCAGGGAGTCCCTTGCCCTGCTGCTCCCTCTCCTTTTAATAGCTTTTAGCTTTCTTGGTGGGATTTCATTCATTCTTATGTGTCTGTCTTCTTCCCTTCCTATTTTTACTGTAACCAAGTTGCACAGGCCACAAGCCAAGCTCCCCCAAATCTATGCTCATTCAATGGCCCTCTGGAGGCATCCTCTGTGGAGGACAGACCCGTAGCATTTTTCTCATCAGCAATGTTTTCTTGGAGCTGCTTCTGTGGTAGGCACAACCAGGTAACTGCCCAGGTGCCCAGGGTCCTCTGCTTAGGAGGACAGTCACGAGGTTGTGGGGATGACGTCCTTTGAGGACAGAGTCCAGGTTCAAGTGGACAAGCGTCTCTTCCTGACCCACAGTGGGAAGGTAGAGAGGAGTCCGGCTGGGGTTTGAACCTAGGCTGTCAGAGCTGGGAAGAAACAGAGCAAGACCTGGCGCTGCCCTCTCAGGCAGGGATGAGGAAACAGGCTGGGGGAAGCAGGGCTGGGATTCTGCTTCCAAACCATTACTATTTCTGTCACATCAGTTTAGTTTGGTGCCTCATCCCCAACCCCAGGTGTGGTTAATTGATGGCAAAAAAAAAAAAAAAAGTCTCCAATATTTTATTCCTTCCTGTAAACACATGGTTTGCAAAGTGAACACAGTTTGTTACATCAAGAAGTAAGGACAGTTTCCTTTCCACAATGTGTGTTAGTTTGTTTGGGCTGCCATCCCAAAGCCCCACAGACTGAGGGGCTTAAATAACAGATGTTTATTTTCTCGAAATTCTGGATGCTGGAAGTTCACAATCAAGGTGTGGAAGGTTGGGCTGACTCTGAGGCCCCTCTGCTTGGCTTGTAGACGGCTGTCTTTGCCCGTGTCTCCATGGTGGCCCCTCTGTATCCACTCCGTGTCCTGATTTCCTCCTCTTATAAAGGGCACCAGCTATATGGGCCTGGGCCACCTCAATGACCTCACTTTACCTTAATCACCTCTTGAAAGACTCTGTCTCCAAAGAAGTTCCATTCTGAGGCACTAGGAGCTGGGACTTCCAATATGGCCCACCCTGTGACTGGCTTTGTCTGCTCCAAGCTTAGGCCTCTGGAAGCTTCCATGCCCCTATTATCAGAACCTTGCCAGAACCACAGCAGTGCACAAGCCTGGGCGGGCTCACTGCCCCCTGCTGGACGGGAGGTCACCCCACATGGGGCCTGGCCAGCCACCCTCAAAAGGTGAATGGCCATTGTCTTGATACAGGTTTTTTTTCCCTTTTTTAAAGAGAGACGGACAGTGAGAGACAGAGAAAGACAGAATCAATTTTATTTAGTTTTTCATGTGGGCTTCACTGCTCCGAGACTTCATTGTGTACGTGGTGCTGGGGTTCGAACTCGTGTACTCATGCTTGCCAGGCAAATGCCGAGCCACCGCCCCAGACCCTTGATACAGTTTTAACATTTAAAAAAATATTTTTAAAGAACCAGCTTTTGTTTTCACTGTTTTTCTCTTTAACTGTTCTGTTTTCTGTTTCATTGATTGATGTACTTTTTTTATTTTATTCAGAAACTTATTTGTTGAACAAACAAGCTTCTAACAAAATAATATATGGATAAATTCTGAAAATTAGAATTATCCCCAAGAGCCCCCCAATTACCCACCCTTATCCCTCACCCCTTCCCAGTACATCTCTACAAATGCCTTTATTTCTTCCGTTTCCAGATCCTTTTCTTTTGCTCTTTTCCCCCTAGTTTCTCATAGCAGTTTCGATTTTTTTTTTTTATACCAGGGATTGAACCCAGGGGCACTTAACCACTGAGCCACATCCCCAGCCCTGTTTATTTTTTATTTTGAGACAGGGTCTTGCTAAGTTGCTTAGGGCCTCACTAAGTTGCTGAGGCTGGCTTTGAACTTGTGATCCTCCTGCCTCAGCCTCCTGAGCTGCTGGGATTGCAGGCGTGTGCCACCATGCCCAGTAAGATCTGATGATCTCCTAAGTGAGTTTCTTAGAGACAACACATACTCGGGTCATACCTTTTTTGGTTTGTCACTCTCTTCTAACTGGTGATTTCAGACCTCATGCATTTGATGTAATCATTGATACATTGGAATGTAGGAATGCCTACATTTTATCACTTTTTTCCCTTCTATTTGTTTTTGTTCCTTTGGTTCCTTCTTTTCTGCCCTCTTTTAAGTTGCTTCAACATTTCTGGTATTTCATTTTAATATTTCTATTTTTAACCGTATTTTTGGCTCAGTTTTTAATTTATTGCTGTAGAGATTGTTATATGCATACTTAACTTTCAGAATGTGCTTTAGAATCTATAGGAAGAAACCTGCCATCATATAGGTCCTTTTACTCATCTTCTTTCGTATCACAGTTGTGACATGTCTGCATGCATTGAAAACTCCACCAGACACTGCTACAGTATTTCATTTTAACCACTGAACATATTTTATTTATTTTATGTTTTGTCACTGGTGGGAATGGAACCCAGGACCTTACCCATGCTTAGGTACGTGTTCTACCACCAAGCCACATCCCCAGCCCCTACCATCGGACATACTGAAAGTTAAGAGAGAAAAATAGTCTCTGTTGTTTGTCCAGATACTTACCATCTCTATTGTTCTTTCTTCATTTCTAATGTTCCAGATGTCCCCCTTCTTGTCAAATTATTTGGGGGCATGTCTGCTGGCGATGAATTCTTCAGGTTTTCCTTCATCTAAGAATATTTTATTTTATCTTCATTTCTGAAGGATATTTTTGCTGGCTGTAAATTTGAGGTTAGTATTTCTTTTCGCATTTTGAAAACCCTAGTCTACTTCTTTCTGGTCCCCATGAGGTTTTTTTTGTTGTTGTTGTTTTGGTTTTTTTTTTGTTTGTTTTGTTTTATTCTGTTTTGCAGTGCTGGGGATTGAACGTGAAGGAACCACTGAGCTACATCTCCAACCCTTTTTATTTAATTTCTTTCTTTAGTTGAGACAGGTCTTGATAAGTTGCTCACGCTGGCCACAATCTTGTCATCCTCCTGCTTCAGTCTCCCAAGTAGCTGGGAGATCAGGCATGCGCCACCACGTCTGACTTAACCTCCTCAGTTTCTGAACCCCCTCATCCCCCACCAAAAAAATTGTAATCATCAAAATTGCTGGTCTCATCTAGATAATATGTCACGTTAATCCAGCTCATTTAAATATTTTTTCCTTTGATTTATTTTTCAGCAGTTTGGTCATAATTCTTTTAGTTAAACCTGTTTGAGATCCAGAGCTTCTTAAGTCTGTAGGTTTATGTCTTTCATTCTTACTGTTTGTTTGTTTTAATGGGGATTGAACCCAGGGCTCCTTTACCACTAGGCTATATATCCAGTCCTTTTTATTTTTTACTTTGAGACAGGATCTCACCAAATTACTGAGGATCTCAGTAAGCTACTCAGGCTGGCCTTGAACTTGAAATCCTCCTGCATTATCCTCCCAAATGACTGGGATTACAGGTGTGTACCACCATTCTTAGCTCCTCATCAATCCTTTCCTCTGTCATCTCATTCTACTCTTGAACCCATCCAATGAGTTTTTTATTTAAGATATTATATTTTCAATTCTAAAATTTCCACTTGATTGCTTATATATTCTTTGTTGTTGTTATTGAACTTTTTGACTTTGCTATTTACTTCAAGAGTATTTGCAATTACATATTTGCTATTTTGTTAGATAATCTCAGCATCTTTGTTATCTCACTGTAAGTAACTGCTAATTATATTTTCTCATGCAAATTGAGGTTTTCCTGGTTATTCACAAGGCAAGTAATTTGGAATGCGATGATTACTATGTTGTAAAACAGCAGGTTTTACGAAAGTCCCATGGAGAATGGTGGTATTTCTGTTTTAGCCGTCATTTGGACCTTGTTCTGTTCAGGTTAGAAGTGCCAGCCTGTTTTCTGCAAGCTGGAGGTCTGATGCCAGGTCAATTTTAACAGACTTCTCAGTGCTGTTTGAATCTACTTAACATAACACCATTCAGTGGCCCTGGTGGCCATTGGGCAATCTCTGTGTTAGTTCAATCCTAAAAGTCTCTGGTATGCTAATTTGGATTTTGTAACAACTATATAACATAGAACCTTAGAAGCTTGACACCTACCTGTGTAACTCCTGAGGGACCTGGATCCTGATTGGAGAGGTTCGTTTCATAAGTTTACAATGTTCAAACGGTGAACATAGCTTAAACCCTCAAAAAATTAGCAAATGTGTAAGTTGCTTCTTCTGTCTTTGCTATGACCTTGGTAATTTCCAGTACCCTGGGGAATCCCATTTTGGTCCCTTTATCCTGGTATTGAAGAGCAGCTTCTTGGGCTGGAGCAGTGGTTCAGTGGTTACAGCGCTTGCCTGGCATGCATAAGTACACGAGTTCAAACCCCAGCACCCACATAAACAACTCAGTGTCAGAGCAAAGAAGGCCATGTGAAAAACTCAATAAAAATTGATTTTCTGTCTCTGTCTCTCTCTCTCTCTCTCTCTCTCTCTCTTTCTTACTGTTCTTCTGTCTTAAAAAAAAAAATTTGAAGAGCAGCTTTTCCATGGAGCTCTTTTTTCCCCTCCTCCACCACCTCCTCCTCAAGAGAGAGAGAGCGTGAGTAAGAGAGAATCGATTTATTGAGTTTTTCACATGGCTTTCGTTGCTCTGACACTTAGTTGTGCATGTGGTGCTGGGATTTGAACCCAGGTCCTTGTGCGTGCCAGGCAACTGCTGAGCCTCCTCTCCAGCCCTCCATGGTGCTCCTTACGTGGGCTCTGTGACGAGATGGCCAATAAGCTAAAAAATAAATAAATGAATAAAAACAAAAAATGGAGTCCTCGAGGGTCCCCCAGTGCTCCACCACAGGGCTATTCACAGAGCGACAGCCCCGCGAAGCCCAGAGCTGGCCCTCCGCAGTCAAGTCTCAAACTCAGCACATTGCCAGCTTTGTGATGCGAGCTACTTCATCTTCTGAACCCCAGTTTCTTCAAGTCTCAGAACCAGTGGTTACATGTGACTGATAAAGTCACCGTGTGCCTTAACTTAGCGGTGTCCCGCTGCCCAGGATTCGACAAGCCCCTCCCGGGACCGGTCATCATCATCGGACAGGACAGCCTGAGGCCAAAGCCTTACCTGAAACCCACTTCTCATCAAGAGGCTTCCAAAACTTCTCCATGCTTCTGTCTCCTCACCTACAAGCTGGAAATAATAATGGTGTCTATCTTCAGAGTTAGCAAAAGGGTCAAGGCGCCCTTCAGGAAACATGCTTAAAACAGTTCCTGGATGAAGCTTGAGCAGGTGCGGTTACAGAGCTGCAAACTGCAAAACTCTACGTATGTTTCAAGGTCAAATGGGATTGTGCAAGGGACCGAGGAGACAGAGGTTAAACATGGTGTATTTTTCTGGAGTGTCGTCGTGACGTGGGGACCAAAGCCGTCTGGTGGATGCACGTGTCCCAGCTACACTGCCCTCTAAGGGTCTGCGGTTGATACTCGAGGGTCCCAAGCACCCCTCCCCTCCCCAAGGTGATGTCTGCATTCCAGGCAGACGGGGAGGCAGGCCTCTGGTTGACAGAGGCACCTGGCCACCAGGAGTGTGTGGGCACCGTGTAGTCGCGGCCTTGGCATCTCCCTCCCTCCCGGCTGCTTCAAACACGGCCGTTTTCCCCATTCCCCTTCATTAAACAAGAAACTCAGATGTTGGTAATTAGACTGCCATCCCCAGCTGCCAAGTCACATTCGGTTCCAAAAAGCCCTGTATACTGCTACTTGTGTGTTTGTTAACAATGTCCCCACAACAGGTCTGCAATTAGAGCCCATCTGTTCAGTTTCTCGTAGAGCATTGCCAATGGCGCTGGTGAACCTGGGAGTCCTCGTTGTGAATATCTCACTGTAAATCCACAGCAGGAGGCCACTTGTCCCTGGGTAAGTGTTTGGGGCTGGAGGTCCCTGGAGTACCATTCCTAACAGGTGCCCATAACGTGAAGGAGGGTGGGTCGCGGTGCTGACGTGGCCTTCCAGGGGTGTCTGTGCTAGCCCCCCTCATCATCAGCAACCTCTGGCTTTCCCCGGCTGATCTGCCATTGGTCTGGCATATCTCGTGGGTCTGTCTGGTGCTGCCTGTATTTTGGGTCACTTCCCAGCCAGTACTTTTGGTTGAAATAGATATTTTGGCTTCCCCCAGGAGGTGGACGGTCCCCAATCCCACTCAGTAGGAGATGCCCTGTGGCCATTGTGCCTCCTCTGGCAAGGCCCAGCTTGCAGAGGACTCAGTGGTAAACAGGCCCCTCCTCTGGAACTAGGGATTTTTGGAAAAGGTGATGGGGAGCCATGAACATCAGGAGGCCAGTGAAGCAGATTTGAAAACAAGCGCATTTGTGAAATGAATTGTCCAAGGAGGAAGCTATGTGGCCTGGCATGGTGGCACACACCTGTAACCAGCTATGCGGGAGGCTCAGGCAGGAGGATGGATGGCAAATTTCAGTGCAGCCTGGGCAGCTTAGTGAAATCCTGTTGGAAAATAAAAATTAAAAATATGTTTTTAAAAGGGTACGCAGCTCTGTGGTAGAGTGCTTGCTTAGCATGTATGAGGTCCTGAGTTCGATCCCCGGTCCCACCCGCTCCCCTAAAGAAAGTTACTGAGCAGTTACCAGTGTGGGCCCTTGGTTCTGTAGGTCACTAAAGAGCCACTAAAGGAGAGATTCCCACAACTGCACTTGTGGAGAATGAATTAGCCAGAAGCACGCGCAGAAGCGGGGTGAGGACACTTCATCTGTCCAACAGAGAGTTGGGGTGCATCTGCCATGTCCCACAACTGTCCTAGGACTGAGTGACTCTGTAAACTAGAGGAGCCACCGGGCAGCAGGTTCTGCAGAGTGGAAACTGGATGGAGGCTGGCAGTCTACCTGGCAGTCATAAAAGACACCATTGTTTTAATCTGAGTTTGGGGATGGGGAGGGGCGTGGGTCTCATGATGCCACTCAAAGAACTGTTCAATGCAAAAGAGATGCTCTGGGGAGGAGTTTGTGTGGTTCTTCTGGGACGCAGCTTGGCGCCCACAGGACGTTCTCTAGGGCAGACGTGGCACCCACACTGCCATAGAGGGCTTCCTGGGTTGCAGCCTAAGGCCCCAGATGTGTCTGCTGCCTCCCATGCATAGCCTCTTCCCTTCCAGAGCCCTGCTCTTCTAGAAATGCTGAAGTGGGGACTTCTCAGGTGACTCTGCAGAGACCACATGCTGTCACCTGCCTTGCTCTTTGGCTAACTTCAGTGGCGTTAGGGACTCTGGAAAGGGAGAGAGTCGCTCTTCATTTGGAGGCAGGGAAGAGTCTGTCTTCATGGAAGCATAGTCAGGGCTGTGGATGGGGATGTCAAGGGACCTTCAAGTCCCCTTCTTTAAACAGGGGAAGGGAACCGCCTGTGCAGGCTCTGAGACGGTAGGGGCCCTGGAGGGGCAGAAAGGAAACCGGTGTGGCTGAAGAACTGACACCAACCGAAAGAGCCGTAGAAGCAGAGGACAGAAATGGGAGTAGAGCTGCAGAATGCCATCAGGCCTAGAATCTTCCTCCCAGGTCATAGGTTATGCAAGGGCAGGTTTCTGGGACCTGCCCAGTGTCCCACAGCTAGTTAGTGGCAAAGGAAAAGGGTAAAGTTAAAGCCGGCATACCCGGCACCTCCAGGAGCCCCTCCAGTCACTGTGCTCCCCTGCCCAGGCTCAGGGCGCTGACTAATACCCCAGCCCTCTCCTAAAGGCAGTTGGAAGGAGGCAGGAAAGCATGGAGCCTCCTCTGAGTCCTTGAGGGGACTTGACGCCCCTGGCTGCCTGCAGAGACCGCAATCAGGAATTCACCCACCTCACACAGAGCCCTGGAAGGGTTGAGATGTGGGAGGTTAGAGTCCTAGTCTAGACTGATTTGGCTGGGGGTAGGAGGAGGTGGTCAATTTTAGTGACATTAGGTGTTCTCACCTTTGGGCTCACCCTAATTTTATTCATGGAATATAGGAATTAGCTCTGACTGCCTGGGCACTTGGGGGAGGGAGGAGTCTTCTCACCAGAGAGCCCAGCCAGCCCCCCCCCCCAGGGACCTTGCTGTCACTTTCCACTATCTCTGTTGTCAGGGTGAAGGGCTTGGGGGTTGCTGGGGCTGGCAGGTCCCAGGGGACCAGCATTCATATCAATTCCACAAGAAATGAACAAACAGGGAGACAGCCCTCCCAGGGGCTGGGCAGGAATCCCCCGCCAAACCTGAAGAGCACTCATGGGCCATCCGTTCCCATCCTCCGGGCTGGGGCTTTACTCTAAATCAGCTACAAGGCTTGGAGCATGCACCCCGAAAGCTGCCTGGCTCCCTTGGCGAAGGGGATCAAAGGCTGGTTGAAAGGACTGGCTCATGAAGTCAGTGCACGCCCATCAGGGGCTGCTTGGAACCAAACCCTCACCTCCAGGTAGTATTAGCTCCAGCACAGGTACCCTGGGTCCCTGCGGCTGGAAGAGGTCCAGCCTTCCAGGGCAACTGTCCTGCCCTTTCAGAAAAGCCTAAAAAACATCCTAAGGGGCATCCTTGTGACTTGATGCCTGTCTGGGGCACAGTCTACAGGCAAATGGGAATTTCATCCCTTCCAGAATATTCCCCAAATTTAAGAAGTGAAGTGGGGGTGGGCATTAGGGGAAGGGAGCAGAGATCCCCAACTGCCAGCAACACCTGGAGGTCCGTGTGATTTGCATTCTGTCAACCCGCTTCCTGGAGCCACTGAGAGTTAATCTCCACAGTGAAGATTAGTTTATTCGATTAACTCTGTTCCCTGAAGACCATCCCGGGAGCTCTCTGCCACGCATCCACAACAAGCCGAACCAACCTTTTACCAGCCCGAAGAAGACTCGATAGAATCACCTTTCTCCCCCTTCCTTTCATATGATTGGAAAATAAATTGAAAATGAATTTCAGTCATTGCTTGTGTTTTAAATATGAGATAAAGGGTGGCCCCCTGTGCCGGCGAGTTCAACAGATGGAGGAAGGGAGGCAGCAGGGCTCCCATTAAGAGCCACACACAAAAGGCTCTGCTGGGTGGACGAAGGGAGGCCTTGAGCAGATGAGCCTGGTTCCCGACAATATTTGTGTAATTAGGCTACTGGATTTTGACATCTGATTATTCCGAGTTTGTTTGTTTCCAGAGAAGTAGAATGCAGCCATCAAAACGTGACCCGATAAAAATGCTCCCACCGGCAGCCCATGTTAGCTTCTCTTAAGCTCTGACTCCAGGGCACTGCAGGAGTGTCAACACACTGGTGCCAGGGTCCTGCTCTCGGGGAATCTCATTTAATTGGTTGGCGATGTGGACTGGGCAGGGAGATTATTTTTAAATCTTTTAAATTTTTTATTTAAAAATTATTTATAAAAAAATTAAAATAATAGGGGCTGGAGCGGTGGCTTGGAGCTTGCTTGGCATGTGCAAGTACACGGGTTCAAACCCCAGCACCCAGGTACACAGCTAAGTGTCAGAGCAACGAAAGCCATGTGAAAAACTCAATAAAAACTGATTTCTCTCTCTCTCTCTCTCTCACTCTCTCTCTCTCACTGTCCTTCTCTCTTTAAAAATAAAATAAATAATAATAATAAAAATTATTTATCAAGATCACTTTTAGGGATGATTCTAGGGTACAGCCAAGTTTGAAAGTTGTCATCAACTCTTCTCTGCTAAGAGTAGTAGCAGGTCCACCCTAGGCGGCACAAGGTCACGGGAGCCGGGTTGAGCTGGGCACTCCTGGAGTCCTGTTCACTGAACTCCTCCGGTGCGGTATGTTTCCCAAGCTGCAGGTGTCTTGGTGGGAGCTCCCTGAGTGACAATGACCCTAAGCATCTCTAATGCAATATTCAAAGATGTATTTATACAGGACTCTTGTGGAGAATTTATCATCACTGTCAGGGAAAATTATTTCCTGGGTCAGAAAAATGACTTTCAGGCTTGACCCTCAAGATTTGACTTGCCCCTTTGCTTATTCTGGATCAAGATGTGATGTCAAACACTGCCCTATAAGCAGCCCCCTTTCACATCGAGTTGGCTCAGGTTGATAACAATGATAGAAGGACGTGGGGACCTGAGATGGCGTTGACAGGGACAGGAGCCTGGGAGAAGATGTGTAAATGTAGATGCTACCTTCCCAAGCAGCCCCCTTCCAGAAAGCACTGAAGAAAAAAATACAAGTGTCCTCTTCTGCCCAAATAAGAGATTTCTGGCTCTCAAACCAGGTGTAGCTACGAGTTTACGCTGACCTCCACGTACATGTTTTTGCAATGCTCTGAAATCTACTTAAAGTGGACAGCAATACTTCATTTAATTATTCATCACAGTTCCAAAGCACAAAGACTCATTCTAAAGTTATAATAATTGTCAAATTCCTCAGCTTCTCTCATGTTCACATAAAACTAGCCAGGTGGTCATTTACCTCTTTTTAAGTCCCACCCTCTCCTTTGCCCGGGGATGGAACCCAGAGGGCCTCACACATGGTAGACAAACGCTGTACCACTGAACTACATCTCCAGCAGCCCTTTTCTTTCTTTTCTTTTTCAGACTTAGCTTGCTAAGGCTAGCCTCAAATTTGTGATCCTCCTGCCTTGGCCTCCTGAGTAGCTGGGATTACAGGTGAGCTCCACCATGCCGTGTTCACCTCTTGATTTTATTAGTGCAGTATCACTACAGGTTTCAGAAAATGTGGGGGTCAAACACAGATATTCTCAAAGAAGAATCCTATTTTAAAATTAGATTATTAAACATTCAGACGATAAGAAACTCCTGGGTAAACGTAAGATTAATAGATGCTAGTGCAGGTTTTGAAAGACCAAACGCATTCACTTTCATTAAACTATGTGATTATGTATGATAGGTTATTGCTTACCTTGTGATGGATGTGGAAAATTACCAAAACCCACTCAGTCAGGTAGCAAACCCTCTACTCACTGAATATGCACACTCAGGCCCTGATCTGAACCTATCGTCTAAGGTCCTTATCAGAGGATCCCACCCTAATGAGGAACTCAGTTTAATCTCCACCTACTGTAATCCCTGTTGTGACCCCCACCCCAATTCACCCTATAAAAGACCACCTATCCAAAGGCCAAGCGGCCACTTTCTGCTTGGAAAGTGTGTTCCTGCCACTATTTCATTAAATCTCCTTGATCTGTTGAGGTCAGCTCCTTTCTTCGCCTTGTACCCTCTTTTCCAGCCTCCTTTTCCCTTCAGTTGGTACCGAAACCCGGGATGGGAAAGCGGGGCTCTCAGGCTCCCTCCCACTCTCCTTCCACCACTTCTACCTTATTCTTCACCTATCCGTCTCTACTTCCCTTCATACAAGATGTGAGATTCCGAGCATCCTCTTGTACACCCTCTTTTCTAGCCTCTTTTCACCTTGAACCTTCAGCTAACTCACATTAGAACCAAAACTAGGACAATGGATTTTTTTTAAAGCAATAATAACAACAATAAAATCTTAAGGCATAATTTACAGCAGATCTGAGCGGGACCCCATAGTGCATGCTTATAATCCCAGTTACTCAGGAGGCTGAGGCAGGGGGGTGGCAACTTCCAGCCCAGCCTTAGCAATGTAGGGAGAACCTTTCTCAAATTTTTAAAAAAAGAATAGTTTAAAGGGCAGAGGAATATAGCTCAGCAGTAGCACATCCCTAGGTTCAGTCCCTAGTATTGCAGATTAATTAATTAAAATAACGCAAATCTGAGTGTGTAATTTCTGTTCCACTCCAAAGAGACAAAAAACTACCCCTCAACTGGATGGTTTCAATCCCTTTAATAACAAATACCACTACAGATAGACTTCAGATTGCTCCAGGTCATTCTTCCAGAGGTCTTTGAAGCTATTTATCTCCAAGGGACATTTTAAGATCTGCATTTCCAGGCTGTGCCCGGGTGAGAGCTAAGAGACTGCTCCGTCCTAGTCCTCCGTCTACACCATTCAGAACTCTGAACGTCATCCATGGAGTCTGTGAGATTTCACCTTTGGAATGTGGGATTCCTTTTGTTGGAGTGGTTTAAAATAATCCCCTCCTCTGGACACTTGCAGAGTTTTAAAGCGGAAATGGATCTTAAAAATCTATCACCTGCCAGACCAAGGGCTGGCCTGGTTTTAAAATCCTCTTAACAGGCCTTTGCCTGGCATTGCATCTTAAGGTGGACAAGAAGGAACACAGGAGGCAAAGCTGCATTTTTTTTTTTTTGACAGAAGTCAGGACTTATCCCCGTCAAAGCAGCCGACCCAGAGGTGTTGATTCACATTCTGCATCCACAACTTCTCCCGGTGGGCTGAGCTCCATTTAGTTCATTACTCTGCACACAGTAGGCGCTCAATAATTGTTCCTGGAATTTATTATCTGACTGCTAGTTGCCATCGGCCACACTGAGTGCATCCTCATGTGTGGGCTCTCACTCCTGCCTTCTACAGAACAGAGTGGAGGTGGCTTCCAGGAGCCCAGCCTCTGCATCGGTTGAGGCCACTGCTCTGCAAGGAGCCCCCATACCGAGCCCTCTCCCCTGGGGCGCTGCAGTCCTCTGCTTACCCCAACCCCCAACTTCTTTTTTTTTTTCTGACAAACTACAGAATATCAATAGCATTTTCGGCTTAGAAAGTTCAAGGGTCAATCTTCAAGGTGCTTAACGCAGGGGAAACTCCCCAGAGACTTGAAGCCAAACCTCAGCTCTCAATAGCCAGGCTGGTGTCCTTGGGGTGCTAGGTGACAGTGACGGCATCTCCAAGTAAATAGAGGCATCCCCGTGTGAAAGCGCCAGTGTTCCTCATGCTAATTAAACAAACCAATTATGGTAATTAACTGGCACAAATGTTTAAACGGCTGTGAATCAGAATGGAGGTTACCACTGGGCTCCCTTCAATTATCTTCCTTAAAAAAAAATTGAATTTCAGAGCAACATCTTAGTAAAAAAAAAAAAAAATTGTTATCACATTCACAATGTGTAAGATGGAAGTTCTTTGGAAAACTCTGCCATCTGCTTTATCCTCAAACTATTACAAAGAGTAACAAGAAATGAAGGAGAGAGAGAGAGAGAGAGAGAGAGAGAAAGAAAGTAAACATAAGCCAAAAAAATTTTTTTTTCAAAACCCACTAGTCTGACAGGATGTGGGGGCATGTTACTCTTCCCGCACTTGAGTTATATTAATTAGGGAAATTCAGTTTCAGCAAAGGTCACCTTGACTTTAGGAAGGAAACAAGGCCAGAATGATATGCTAATTAGGACGTCTCTCTTTGAAAACCGTCTAGATGGCTGAGCACATATATATTTTAAAGCAGGCCTGCGGTAAATATAGTTTGCCCCAAGTTCTCTCTTTTAGTTCTCTTCCTAAAGAGAGTCGGTTGGTCAAGTTGATCCCTTGTTGAAATTCAATCAAGGGCATTAAAGTGTAAACCAGTTGGAAAAACAAAGAGCTTTAGGGAAATTAGTTGCTTCAACACCAACAAACAAGCACCGGGTAATCTTCTTAGAGAAATTAATGAAAGGAAAGCCCCCTTCAATTTGGGAGGAGAATGATCCCCCGGCTCAAAGCGCAGGCCTGGGAGGTTCAGAGAGGAGAGGTGAATGGAGAAAGCAGGATTAAACCGGACTTCAATGAGAGCACAAAGAAATTGTGGGGATCTGAGAGCCCAGCACACCCATTTTCAGATGGAAGAGTATTTTAGTGGGCCAATGGGTCCTAATCCTTTATGCAAATCTCCTTAGATTGAAGTTTGCTTAAGTGTTTTATTTCTTTGCATACAATTAACATGTGAAGCTCTGAAAAGCTAAACGACTTCAAAGAACCCCCCTTGTCTAGAACTACCTAGAGTTATGGAGCAGGCCCTGTCTAAAGATAGTCCCAAGTTTTCTGATACTTAAAGATGAAAATTCACTTTTTTTTTGGAGGTCTCCAGAACCTTGCAAGTACTCAAAAAAAAAAAATAAACACAATTCCACCACCCCTACCACCATTACCAAACTCACACCCAGGCTGTTCATTACAGACCATAATTATCTTCTTTTCATTCCCTGTAGGTTCATAAATACATGTCTTATCTATTTCCTATTTTTCTTCCATTGTGATCATGTCTTCTAATACTCCTTTTTAACATGAAAATTTAACATGAGAATCATAATCCTGAACAATGCAATGTCGTGTCTCTTTAACGTCCTATTTGGACCACACTAAGAATTTATAGAAAAATTTACAAAAATTTAAAACAGTATAAAGCACATCCCTTACCTAGGTTCACCTACTGCGTTCTCTTAACAGGCACAATTCAGTTATCAACTTCTTCGGTGGAATCAACCTTATCAGAACACACTGTATCTAATCTATCATTTTGTTTCTTCAGAGAATTTCCTGCCTGCCATACAAGATCCTGTCTAATATCAAGTATGCATTGAGTGTTCATGTCTTTTTTTTTTAAATTTCAGCCACATTTCTAAAGTTATATACATTTTAAGCATTTAGATGTTTAAACTTTATTTTTTAAGCAGGGCACGGTGGTACACATCTATACCCAGCTACTCAGGAGGCTGAGACAGGAGGATTGCAAATTCTAAGGCTACCCTCTGCCACTTAGCAATACCCTGTCTCAAAAGAAAATATAAAAAGGTCTGAGGATGTGGCTCAGTAGTAGAGCGCTCCTGGGTTCAATCCCCAGTACCCCCAAAATAAATAAATACTGATTTTTAGATGATCATATTCAATAGTGTAATTGTTAGTTTAGACACACAAGGTTCAAGGTTTTGTTGACTTTTTAAATTCTTGTTCGTGGAATTCTAGAATCAGGAAACAACAATGATAGTAATAATAAAGCTTCAGCAATCCCTTGGGCTCTCCTAAGTGACTTGTATGCATTATCCGTGAGATCACTTGCTCCACCAGGCTTCCTCTTCTCTCCCCCAGAACAGTCTGAAGGGGTTCTCAGAAAGGGCTATGCAGGTACCAAGAAGGTCCCATGCCCTCACCTTTACCTCCAGCTCCAGGGGTTATTGTCACCCCCCACCCCAGCAGCCTATCAGGGTCCAGTGAACCCAGCTGCTTTTCCACATGGGACACAAACACTCTCAGTCCCTCTCTGTCTCTAACCCTCTCCCAGCTCTGTTGATTTGCTGTGCATCTCCAGGCAAGTCCAGGAGCCCTCTGATTTCCTTCCCCTCCCCCTGCATAAACAGAAGCAAAGAAGAGGTTTTCAAAAGTCTGAAAGGTCTTGATTTTTATCTAAAATCCTTGCTGCGGTTTCTCTATCACCCAGCGGGATGCTGTGCCCTAGGAGGCCTTGGAAATTGAAGCTTCTTGTGGGGGATGGGGGTTGAATGTGGGAAGAATGTGGGAATGGAATTCAGATTTCAGCTTCCTGGAATTTATTTAGCATCCAGGTAAACACAGTGGAAATGCACCAGGTGGACACATTGGAGATGCTCCAGGGAGACACAGTGGAGATGCACCAGGTGGACCAAAGTTAGAAAGGAATGGGGAGGCAGTGGGGAGAGGGGAGAGAGACTGAGAAGTACCTTCCAGAACAAGAAAACTTCTTAGGTAAAGACACAGAAGCGGGGGCTGGAGCGGTGGCTCAGCGGTTTCAGCGCTTGCCTGGCAAGCACAAGGACCTGGGTTCAAACCCCAGCACCACGTACACAACTGAGTGTTGGAGCAACTAAGCCATGTGAAAAACTAAATAAAGTTGTTTCTCTCTTTCTCTGTCTCTCTCACTGTCCCTCTCTCTTAAAAAAAAAAAAAAAGAGTTAAAAAAAAAAAAAAAGACACAGAAGGGGACCGGGCAGCAGGTTCAGAGATCACTGACAAGTCCAGGGTGATAGAGGGTGGCAGGGAGGAGCTTGTAGGGACAGACATAGAAAGGGCCTAAGGGCCCCAAGGTCATGTGTACCTTGAATATTTCCTCCCTGAGCACAAGAGGGGCCACCCTTCTGTGCTGGGGAGTGCTGGCCTGAGACAGCCTGCAGTGTGTGGCCCCCAGAAGGCACCTAAGGACAGAAAGAAGCAGGAAGAGAGGGGAGGAGAGAGGGCGGGTTTATACCCATGCCCATAACCAGACAGAGCTATTTTTGCCCTCTGCTCTGGATCCGAAAGTCTTCCATTCATTCCATATGTATTATTTTTAGCACATTCAGTGCGCCAGACGCTGGTTTAAGTCCTAGGATACAGTGGCAGATAAAACACAAGGTCTCAGTGATGAAACTAGGGAGGAAGATTAATTAGGGTAGGAGAAAGCGACATGAACACGGGGGAGGCAGGGCTGTATTTCATTTAGAGGGGCTTAGGGAGACCTCTTTGCTGGTGAAGCACTTACAAAGAGACCTGAAGGCAGGAAACGGTGGTATCAGCCATGTGGTCATCTGCGGAAACAGCAACCCAGGCAGAGGGATTGAGGGGTCCATAAGTGCAAAGGCCCTGGGGCAGGAGCATGCTGTGAGTGTGTGTGTGTGTGCACGCGCACGCCTGTGTGTATGTATATGTGTGTGTATGTGTCCATGTGTGTGCATTGTGCATATGTATGTGTTTATACATATATGTGTCTCTGTGTGCACCTCTATTTGTGCCTGTGTGTATGTGTGTGCATATGTGTGTGTATGCCTGTGTGTATATGTCTGTGTGTGTGTGTAGGCGTACATGTGTGTGTGTAGGCTTCTGTGTGTGTGTGCCCTTGTGTATGTGTATGTATTTGTATGTCTGTATATGTTCAAGTGTGTGCGTTGTGCATATGTGTGTGTTTATATGTATGTGTGTCTCTGTACGTGTATATGAGTGTGTGTGTGTGCACCTCTGTTTGTGCCTGTGGGTGTATATGTGTGTGTAGGCATGCATGCATGTGTGTATAAGCCTCTGTGTGTGTGCGCATGTGTGTGTGTAGGCATGCATGCATGTGTATGTAGGCCTGTGTGTGTGTGTGTACACCTCTATTTATGCCTGTGTGTATGTGTATGCATACGTGTGTGTGTATGCCTGTGTATATATGTCTGTGTGTGTATGTGTGTAGGCCTCTCTGTGTGTGCCTGTGTGCATGCGTGTGTATGTGTGTATATGTGCATTTATGTGAATTGTGCACATGTGTTTATACATATGTGTGTCTCTGTGTGTGTATGAGTGTGTGTGTGTGCACCTGTTTGTGCCTGTGTGTATATGTCTGTGTATGTGTGTGTGGGTGTGAATGCGTGTGTATGTGTGTGTACCTCTGTGCCTGTGTGTATATGTCTGTGTGTGTAGGCGTGTGTGTGTGTGTGTGTGTGTGTGTGTGTGTGTCACTGCAAGGAGCTCACCATGAGAGGAACACAGTGGTCTGAGGGAAGTGGTGGGAGAGGAAATCACAGGTGGCCAGGGTCCTCCCTGGGGTCCTGAACACCACACCGTGGTGGGCGTTGGCCTTTGCTCTGAGCTGCTTGAGAAGCTTTTGCAGGGTTCCTAGGAGGAGCATGGGGATCCTTTTAAAGGCTGTGATGCAGAGACAGGTGGTCCTGGCCCGCCCAGCTGAGGAATGTTGGTGGCCTGGCCAGTGGCAGTAGGGGTAGCGATTTGAAAGCAGAACTGTGATCTGTATGGATGGGACATGGAGCTTGAGGAGAAAGAGTCAGCAATGGCTTTAAAACTGGAGGCCTGAGCAACTGGGGGGACGGAGCTGTCACTGCCAGGGAGGTGAAGGAGCCTGAGATAATGGTTTGGGTGGAGGAGGAGATGGGAACAGCCAGAAATCCCTCTTTGAACCCCGTGACACCCTTATTAGGACCCAAGTGGTAACAGAATTTTAAAGATGGATGCTCCGTTTCCCATCCCCTGTAAGCAGATTTCATGCAAGGAATTTTCTCGTCACCTCGCTACATGTTTAAGGTCACACAGGAATGAAGTCCACGACGTGTGACCTGTGGCTCTTCCGTGTTAAAGTTCACACGTGGGTTCTCTCCCATCAGTGTGCAGAGAGAAATCCAGTTGTGTGGACATTTGGCCACACAGGATATTGATCGGTAAAATGCAGGATATGTTAGAGCAATACTGCCCTACAACTGTCCTTCCTCGCTAAGGGTGTGTGTGAAGGGCAGTTCCAAGGTCACACTTCTTAGCTGTGTGACCTTAGACAAATTGTTGAACTCCTCTGAACCTCAGCTTCCTCACTAGTAAAACGGGTACTGGTGATAGAAAATACTATTGAGTGGTAGCAAGGTTGTGATCAGTACTGGGTCACAGCTGCTCTAGATGGTACGTTTGTGGAAAGTTGGAAACCTCGTTCCTGGGGACAATACCATGCATCAGAGCAGTGGCTTAGAGAGCAAAATTTGGACTAAACTTTAGCCCCTTGGGCTGTCCAGGGCGTCCTTGGCAGGATATCACCTCCCCAAATAGTTCACAGAGGCCCTGAAAACGTAACCATGGTACTTTTAGAACTTGGTCTGTGCCTAGGAAGTGGCCACGGGCATTACTAAGAATGCTATCAAGACAATCCTGGCTCCTGGCCCCTGATGATGGCGGTACCTTTACTACTTTCAATGCCTGGGCCCCCCACCCCCACCCCCTGGCAGTCTTTTCTTTGGATTCAGGAAAGGTAGGGATGGCCCTGCCTGTCGGAATACCCATGGAGCCCCACCCTTTCCTTCCCCTGAGCATCTAGAAGGGAGCAGGGAGCCTGCATATTGCTGCAGAAACCTCCAAGTACCTGGTGGCAGCTGGTGGTATTTCTGAACTTGTAAAAAAGGGAAACTAATATTGCTGGTTCCAGAAAATGGCTTGAGGCCTCCTAAGTGCCCCGTTCAGACGGGCAGCTGGAGCAGGCTGGTGAGAGAGCAGGGCTGCCTGGGCTGCCCAAGGACCATATGGGCAACACGCCTCCCTCTGGCTGCACCCGCCCTGCCTGTCACCCCCAATCATACGTGCTCTAATCCGTGTTTTAATTTACTCTGCTGCTGTAGCACCCGCGCTGCCAGGGCGGTCCTTGGGGCCCCCTCATTTCTGCTGCTGATGACAAGACGTATGCAAAAAGCACAATTATTCACCCAGCAAGGTGACAGAGGAGGCCTCTGCCTGGGAATAGGCTTCCAGCTTCCAGTGTTTCCATGTCAGCCGCAAAGCACTTTGCAGTTTGCAAACCATTCTAGGGAGACCTCTTTTTTTTCCCTTTTTTTAAAGCATTTTGATCATTTCAAGTGACGAGGCTTACAGTGGTGGCTGACTGGCCAGCCATTGATTCTGAAGGCCCCATCTTAACAGGGTTGCCGCTTGCACTCCCCCATCAGCTGGATTATTGGATTTTTTTTTTTAATCAAATAAGATTCTCTTCTCCCTTTTCCTCCTCCTCCTCCCACAACCCCAATCCCCGCCTGTTCGGCCTCAAACAAAGGGAAATATGTCAAGCTGGGCCTATTAATTCATACAGATTTGGCATTGTTTATGTTCTCATGGGGACCACATTCCACAGCACCAAAATAAAACAGCCTGAGTGTCGCTTTCAGCTCCCGCGTCCGTGATGTATTTCATTGGCTACGGTCGAGCCGCGTTAAAAATGCCTTTCATTTTCTTATGGCCTAAAATGATTTTCTTTCTGCGAGGACCATTTTGAGAGAGGGAGAAAAAGAGGGCGAGAGCAAGAGAGAAGGAGAGGGAAAAGAGAAAAGAAAAGAAAATCTCTTCTCTCTGCTTTTCAGGGTATCATTTGCAATTTAAAGCTAACCTGGGGAGGGAGGGAACAATGGCTCTGCCCATAAAACGTCCCTGCCGGGCTGCTTGCCCAATGAGGGCGATGTCCAGCTATTTAGCTCTTTGTCCTTCCATAATATCTACTTAATGCAGCTCAATAGCAGCGGATTGTTAGAAGCATTAAGGATTCCAGTAAGTTGTTCCCAGAGCCCAGCTATTCTCCTCCAGCAGTTGGGAGCCTGGTGCTTTCAGCTGAGCCTGCAGTGGAACCTTCAGGAAGGTACCTCTGGAAAATGGGTTTGTTTTGGGGTTTTTGTTTTTGTTTTTCGTTTCGTTTTGTTTTTTTTTTTTTTCAGCCTAAGAAAAACCCCACTTAATTTGAGACTTGAGATTGCCCGGCAAAGTCTGGTGTGGCTCAAGGAAGCTGTTTTCAAATCCCATCAGGGCCCCAAAGCTCTAAAAATGAGCTCCCCCCTGCCCTTATCAAATATGCAAAGTTCTTCCCATCCTCACCTTAAATACCATCTTTATTTCAAAAATGCTTTTCTGAAAGCTCTTATTTTGAATATTTTCATCATTTTTTGGTTCTGCTTTAGTGAAAAGAAATGATCCATTTTGTTCTTCTGGTTTATTCTGTAATTAGAGAAGAGTTCAGATATAATCCACCTCCTCAGATATTTAAGTAAACATTTCATAAATTTGGGCTTGTAGTTTTCTGTTTTATATTTTGCAGTAAACCTTATAGCTTTGTTTTCAGATAGGAAATCATCACATGGGCCCCCTAATATGGGCCTTAGGCCAACAGATGAAATACTTCCTTTTTTTTTTTCTTTTGCAGTACTGGGGATTGGACCCAGGGGTGCTGTAATACTGAGCTGCATCCCCAGTGTATGTTTTATTTTTTGGTTTAAGATAGGGTCTCACAAACTTGTGATCCTCCTTCCTCAGCCTCCTGGTAGCTGGAATTAGAGGCAGGAGCCACCGCTTAGCTGGACGAAATACTTTCTATTTGCAAAAAGTTTGCCTAACTCTGACTCAACATTATTCTTCCTGAGTCATCTGGTTAGCCCTAGGGGCAGCCTTTGAATCTTTATTTAACACTCCAAGCTGACTTCACAGGATTTGGCTACACCAGTGAGAGCCGGAGGGCTAGGTTCATGTTTTCAGGGCCTAGTGTGGTGCCTGGCACACAGGGGTACCCACCCATGTCCCCATCATTTCTTCCTGAGGTTTAGAGAAGCCATTGAAGAATCAATTCTTTTTCTCCTGTTTGAAATTCTAATTCCCTCTCAGGCTAACTCTGCCCCAGCAAACACTACAGGGGGGTTCCTGTCACCTAAGCAGCAGCAGCAGCAGGGATCTCAGGCAGAGCAGCACTGGACTGGACGGTGTGGCCCCCATGAGCTGGCTGCTCTGATCTCTGTGCTGCTAGCCCAGAATGCACAGAGAGGGAGGTGAGGGGGCTGGGGCTGCGGGAGGGCAGGGTGGGAGGGCCAGGGGCCACACCAGAATTTCACACAGTTGGCTTGAAGAGGCAAGCACTAAGCTGCCTTTTCAACCATGGTAAACCCTGTCCATCTGGCCACCCTAAAACTCTGTTAGCTTGTTCCCCTGGCCCAGGGATGATTGGACTTCCTGAAGCAGAAGTAACGACATCAATGGTGTAAACCCCGGCCACTCGAGGGTATTACACTTCATTTCATGCTCGACTTAATCAAAACTGGGGAAATGAAATGTACACCTTTTTGATGTTCTTTTCCCTGCTGTTTAAAGAGAAGAATCTTAACCCATTTGATCTTCACATGCACCCGGTAAATGACCAAATATGCCAAGCTGTCAAAAGCAGAAGGCAGCCAGTTGCCAGGGGGTGTTGGGCCGCTGGGAAAGCACTTAATGCAGGCCAACTTAAGTTTGGAGCCCTGGGACTTTGTTGCAAATACAGCAATTCCCCCTAAGGGGCTGAAGTTAGGCACTTTTTAAAGGAAAATGTGGGTGGGGATAGAAACACATGCAGCAGAGATTCAGAGAGAAATACAGGCTGGCCTCAGCTCTAAGACATTCGTTCCTATCAGTCCTTCAATGTTTCCACCCCATGTCACCTCCTCCCTGAAGCTTTTCCACCTGCTCCCCTGGCTAGTTAAGGGGAGAACTCTGGAGTCACTCTGGGTCCTTAAGCAAATCACTCAACCTCTCTAGGAGTCTCAGTTAACTCATCTGTGAAATGGGAATGATCATAGTTGCTCTAAGGACATAAAATACGCAAAGCGTATGGCGTGCAGCCTAGCACGTAAGAAGTTCTCAGTAAGTGCAGCGACTAGACTAGAGTGTGTGTCCCTCCAAAAAATAATATGCTGAGGCCTTAACCCCAAATATGATTGTATTTGGAGACTGGGCCTTTATTAGGAAAAATGAAAGAAGGTCCTAAGGGTGGGGCCTCAATCTGGTAGGACCGGTGTCCTTATAAGAAAAGGAAGAGGGAGACAGAGAAAAAGACTTCTCCAGGTCCATGCCCTGGAAAAAGGCCACTGGGAGACACAGCAAGCAGGTGGCATCTACAAGCCGGGAAGAGAGTCCTCACCAGAAACCCAATCAGCTGGTCCTTCAGTGTGGGACTTCCCCAGCTCCAGAGTGGGGAAGTACATCTCTGCTGTTCATGCAGGGGGCCTGAGGTGTTGTGCTAGCCCAGCCCACACTAATCCCATCGACTGCTCCATTCTGACTTGTTTACCTGTGCATCTTACCAGCGGGATTTTCACTTCTTTAGAATAGATCCCACGACTTCCCTGGCTTTGTATACTGGGGCTCAATAAATGCTTGTTAAAACACGTAAATGGGGGGCTGGAGCGGTGGCTCAGAGTTTACGGTGCTTGCCCACCATGCGCAAGTACATGGGTTCAAACCCCAGCACCCATGTGAAAAATTCAATAAAAATTGATTCCCTCTATCTCTGTCTCTCTTTCTCACTGTCCTTCTCTCTTTAAAAAAATAAAAATAAAAAGCATCTTTAATAAAAACACACACATAAATGGGTGAGCATAGTTGGGTGGTAAGAAAGTCCCAGACCTTTTTCTGTCCCACTTTGGACACATACATGCTCAGTGACCTTGGGCAAGTTGCTTACCCTTTCTGTGCCTCAGCCTGTGTCCGTTTGTAACCCACCTGGCTGGACGGAGTGATTTCTAGGGTCTAGAGACTCTCAGATTATGCTTTTAGCCAAAGACTGAGCTTCAGAGCTCAGAGCAGGGTGAGAGCTGAGTGGAGCCGCTCTCTTCTCCCAATCTCAAGGCAGCAAGACAATGTTTAAAATTTTTGCTTGTAAGTACTAATTATTTGTGCGTGTTTGAGATAGACTTTCAGAGTTGCCCAGCCTGGCTTCATACTGGTGATCCTGCTGTCCTTCAGCCTCCCAAGTTGCTGGGATTACAGGTATCCCCTACCTTGCCCAGCTGGTGACACTGAATTAGCAGAAATGTGGCAAGATGGGAGTTGGGGGTTGAGTTGGGGGTTCAGAGGGTGCGGGCTCGGGGCTGTAATCCAGGGTCTCACCCTGGGGACCTTGAGCCCAGGTTGCTTCTCATCCAGTGGGGCTGGGGAAGCCTGCTGGGTTGCCTTTGAGAGTTCCTGGGTGGTAGTGAGTGTGTGGCCTGCAGAGCTGGAAGGGGTGTGATGGTCCATCCATGTGGGAGGATGACAACAGCAAGCAATGCTTGTTACAAATCCCTGTGCCCAGCCCTGTCGCCTTAGTGTGACCAGTAAGGGACCCAGCTCTAGGGGCTTCCAACCAGACTTGCCTGCCACTAGACAAGTCATGCTGACTCTCTGAGACCCCATGGCTTCATTTTTAAAAGGAGAATAGTAAACACCCTCCTTTCCTAGTCAGGGTGTAGGGCTTGCTTAGGAGGCTGCTTCTCTACAAGAGCCCATTATTTGTACCCTGAGTCAGAAGCATAACTAAGTTCTTTCAGGCACTGGGCAACTGTTTGCCTGAGCAGTTAACCGGAAGCAACCGAAATGCACAGGGATACATTCATGCAGTGGAGCACAATACAGCCATCAAAACGGAGTGACATCTTATGATGGACGGGGCAGGATGTCTACCATGCAAACTTAGGTTAAGACAATAAAGCCCAAAACATAACGCTGTATTGTACAGTGTGTGTGGTTGTGCATGCACATATGTCTGTTCACATATGTGGGCTCTGTGGGAAGTGGACTGAGTTCTAATCAGGACTTTGTCACTTAAGAACTGAATGACCAGTTCCTGGCACACACACACACCCACAAAATACTTAACATAGACAAGTTATGTAATGTCACTCTTCCTGCCTCTGTGTCCTTTTCTGTAAGATGGGGATGATACCAATACCTATTAGCCACCTGTAATATGACCCTTATGAGGATGACATGAGTCAATACAGGTGAGAGCCCGTAGCAAAGGGTCATAATAGACAGCAAGTAAAATACAAATCATTATGAGTTCTTTTTCTGGTACCAGGAAATGAACCCTAGAGGCACTTAACCATAGACCCTCATCCCTAGCAACCCCCTCTTTTTTTTTTTTTTTTTTTTTTTGGAAACGTAGTCTTGCTAAGTTTTTTAGGCCCTTGCGAAGTTCCTGAGGCTGGCTTTGAACCTGTGATCCTCCTGCCTCAGCCTCCCAAGTTGCTGGTATTACAGGCATGTGCCACTGCACCTGCATTTCCTCCCCCCATTTCTGGGACGTGAATCCACTGCGCCTCATACAAGCTAGACAGGCAGTCCATCGCCGAGCTACACCCCCACTCCCTTCCTTAAATTTGATTTTTAGGGTCTTGCTTAGTTGGCTAGCCTGGAATTGGTGGATCCTCCTGCCTCAGCCTCCTGAGGAGCTGGGATTACAGCCTTGATCTATCATACCTGGCAGAAGCATTTTTTAGAAGTCCTATGGCATATAGACACTTCAGTGATAACCATGGTTACCTTATGTCATTACATTACGGAGAACAACCAAAAAAGGTGAGGCTTTTTAAAAAGGAATGGGAACAACACAGGATAGGGCAGGGTTAATATCTTTTAACAAGGGAAGATGCCCCAAACCTAGGGGCTGAGCGCTCTAGCTGCCCACCTGGTGTGAGCACCCAGTGAGCAGGAAATCCTGGTCTTCGTGATGAGAAACTCTGCAAGCCCAGGACCACGCGCACTACCCCTACCCAGGTGCTAATCTCATGAGCAGCAGCTTCCAGGCAAAGCAGGTGACATACCTAGGGCATGGTCCCCAGACTCAGCAGCACCTAAACTTTCCAATCAGACCTGTCTCATTTGCCTCAGACCACCCGCTCACAAGGGCGACAGCCTTTTTTTTTTTTTTGTTAAAGAGAGAAGAACAGTGAGAGAGAGAGAGACAGAGAGAATCAATTTTTATTGAGTTTTTCACATGGCTTTTGTTGCTCTGACACTTAGTTGTGTGCATGGGTGCTGGGGTTTGAACCCATGTACTTGTGCATGCCGGGCAAGTGCCGTAATCACCGAGCCACCGCTCCAGCCCTGGGTGACAGCCTTTCTATAAACTTCCACTCATTATGTGCTGCCTTTCTGTGTTGCTTTAGCTGTCCTGATGATGAGTGTGTGTTTCATTAATAAGGTGGAGTATGAAGAAAGATGGAATACAAAAATGGTAACAATTGTCATTATGATGACCCATTTGGATTCTGAGTGGGGCATCCGCTGCCCCGATTCCTACCCACCCATGAGGTCCATTTCAGTACCTAGGAAATTCCACCTGCAGCCAGCCCTTTTAGAATTCTTGCTGTACACTAGACTCAGTGCCATCCCTGGGATTAGCTCAGCTAATTTTTCTAACAGGCTGTCCACGTAGGGTCTGTTATCATCCTCAATTTAAGAGGAAGTTCAGAGACCTCAAGAGACTTGTTCAGGTTTGCACAGCAAGAAAGAATAGTAATAGCATTTGCTCTTATCCTTAAGCTCCATAGCCCCAACTCCCAACATAACTCCCCATACAACTCTGCTCTGTTCACATCTGTCCTGGTGATCACATCAAGTGTTCCACATTGAGGTCACCAGTACTTTTTTTTTTTTTTTTTTTTTTTGGTGCAATTGTCTGCAATAGGTCCAGCCAGCTTGATGTGGCAAAAAAAAGAAAAAAAAAAAAAAAAAACCACACATTTCCCCAAGAAAATCCCATTCTCTGTTCCACCTCTGGGCTATACCAAATCTCCCCCCGCCGCCCCCACCCGCATCTTTTGTTCCAGGGTCTTATTTCTGACTTGATGAAAACATTTGTAATAGGTAATCAAATGCTGATATGCTGCAGAGGACAATGCCTTATTTGTTAAATATAAATGAACACGAACACGGGTCCTCAGTGCCAGAAAGGCGGAGGGGTTTGATGACTTTTCAGCGGCACAGGCTCGGCCCCAGGGAAGAAAAGCTGGGAGCCCCCAAAGGGTCTGGTCTAGGACGGTGATCCTCCGGCAGCTCTTGTGTGACAAGATACATAGTTTCTTTTCAGCAGCAGGCAGATTATTGGTTACTATAGTTTCCCTAATGCTCAAATACAGCTCAGGCCTAAGCTCAACAGAATAGGTTAAAAGTGCCGAAGTTTGGCCCGGGAAGCCACATGTTGAGAATCAGACACCAAACAAAGCAAAAAGAACATCTCTCTGGTCTTTGATGTCTTTTCTGAGGGATGTAGAGTGAGAAAAAGACAACCGGTGCTCAGGCCAGAGGCTTGATGGGGCCCCGTGACAATGGCCAGCAGAGCTGGGGCCCTACACAATGCCGAGACAATGTCCCCAAGCTCAGGCGTCCCTGGGCATGCGGCTCGGGGTTTCTTAGAAAGTTCCTGCCAGTCCTGCTAAACCGTCTGCCTTCTAAACCCAGCCCTTTTGCAGGTCCCCTCCTGAGATGGGTCACTTTTGTCACTAAATTTCCCTCCCTGCCCCAGCTGCCTAAACTCAGCTACATTGAACACCATTTTCTGCCAGTTTTAAATTTCCCTAGATCTGCATAAACATCTTTTCTCCAGCACTATAAAGAGATAAGCTTTCTCCCCTCCAATAATTCATCTCTGCTCTAAAATATTGCCTTGCGTATCCCTCGGAGGTGACAGTGTGACATTTTTCATAAACAGGATTAAATTAACCACTATTTATGCTGCGGCAATGTGGGTTTCTCCTCTTTGGCTGAGATCTGTTTATTTCATTTTGCTTTTTATTTAAATTTAGGGAGCAAGATAAATGTGCCTTCCCGTTCGGAGATCTCCATCCATCAGCAGCCAGCTGCGTGTGGGAAAATGAGTATGTAGGAGATTATGGGAGAGCGGGAGAGGGAGAGGCAGCCAGTCAAGATCATGGAGCCCTGAATGTTTTTTGGTGGTTGTTGCTGTATTGTGCGCCTGGTTGTCATTAGTTCTTTATAATGTTTCATGAAAAATATCTAATTGTAACAACTGTATTCCTCCAGTGAACATATTCCCTGAATTGAAGCTTTCACAATGGCCCTCGGATAACTGTCCTTGAATTTGAGGCTTTTGTGAGCTGTCAATAGGCTTACAATGTGCTGAATTAGCAGGCATATTAATGGGCTGACCCAATTGCGGCCATTCTTCCCCCTCAAATCTTCTTATGCAAATGCCCCATGAATTCAGTTCAAAGCACAGCCTTCAAAATGAGCTGAGCCCCCTCTCAGATGGGACCCCGGGAGAAAGTGACATGAGAAAAGTTTAGACACTTGTTTTTATAACTGAACATGATCTTGTTATCATAATCTGATACTGGTCACTTGCGTGGCTGGCTTGTAGGATTTTAAACCCTTAACAGAGAGAGATAATCTCCGCCTTTGTAGGAGTGTGGACAGATTCCCGGCGCGCAGGGAAGCCGGCAGAGAGAAGAGCAGCAAGCTTTCTCAAACAAAACTTTTCATGATAAAAGCTTTTATCCTATGATAATCACCGGGCAGATTTCAGTGGTGTTGGTGAAGGGCAGGGAAGGCGAGTTGTTTAAAAAAAAAAAAAATTAAACCAGTGATTCTCAAGAGGAGATGACTGCCCATCAGCTGGACCGGCTCTTGGAAGCCCATGGCAGCAGCTGTACAACTTTCAAAGATTGCAAAGCTAATCCCAGGCCTTGCATAGTCTACGTACCCCAGGCAAGAGGACGCAGCAGCCTAGCTGGCATGGTGGGGGGCATCACCTGGTGCTGGACATTTGTACTCATTTGAGCTCTTTGTATGGGTTAAATTATTTTTCACAGTAATCCCTGCCACCACAGTAGGTACTATGAGTACCCCCATTTTACAGATGAGAAAAATAAGGGATCAAATGACTTGCTTGAGCACTAAGAAATAACTAAGCCACATAAGGAAAAACTGGACGAAGACACATTAGCTAATCCCAGAGGGAACTGGGAATTGCAATCACCAAGGATTCCCCAGGGAAGACTTCTTGGAAGAAGAATCTGCCCCCATCCCTTGGCCCCTAACCTGCATCAGGACATTGGGCCAGTTGGCCATTACTGTGTTCTGGTCTTACTGACATAGTTATAGGATAAATTTATATTTATAAAGATATTCCCCCCAAAAGGGTAAAGATTTAATAATAGTGTTCCTTCACATACAAGGCAGTATAACTGCACGTAGAACTGAGCCCCACAGCCACACTTAGGTTCAATACCCTGAGACATTTCCTTATAAACTGAAGATCAGTTCTGACACTTAACAAGAAGAGACGGATTACGTAGTATGGTCATTAACAGTAGCAGCCGGCGTTATCTGAACTGTTGATTCATATCTGTGCTGAGTGTCCACTCACTTCTTCCCCAGGCCCCCACTAGGAGCAAGGTTGGCTTGTAAGTTCCTTTCACAGCTGAGGAACTGAAGCCCCCAGTGGAGGAGCTCAGGTTGGAATCAACCACTCTGCACCGTGACAGCCAAAACGCCCTAGCGACCCTGGGAGGGCAATGACCGCTCTCACCTGGCTGGACAGCTTTGGCCTCCTTTCTTTCCCTGCACCACATTCTGCCTCTCTCTCTCTCTCTCTCTCTCTCTCAAGGTTTTGGGTGAATTTCCTTAGTTTCACCATGGCTTTGTGTTTGCCCTGGTGTGGATGCAAGCGTGCACACACAGGTACATACGTGTCTGTACATACTCATCATTTGTACATAGGGGTGCAGGAGTTGGTGGTGGAAGGGGAAGGCAGAGAAGAAATAGGACCAGGAGGCAAAGAATTTGCCTAGGAACTTCGATCTTGGGTGTCCCCAGCAAGCTACATTAGTTCAGGCAAGAGACCTCAACCTCCCATGACATAGGATTCTAAAGGTTTGTGACGAGAAAGAATCAAATTAAAAAAGGGTACAATGTGTCTCTGCTCACCAAAATATATACTGATGACAGCAGTAATAACGGTGCTAAACGACGGTTAGCACAAATTATAAATGCCTTGCCACACCCAGGGCATTGTGCTGAAGGCTGCTTGTGAGCTGGCCAAGTGCCGTAGGTAAGCAAGGGAAAAGGAAAAAAACACTGTAAATTTGGGGGAAGAACTTGAGCAGCTGTCAGGGAACATGGAGTGAGATAGGGAGGCACAAATGACCAACATGTAGGCCCCTCTTTTCAGGCCACCATAACAAAATACCATACATTGGAGGCTCAAAGAACAGAGGTTTGTGGTTGGAGGCTGGCAGTCCAAGATGAAGGTGCTGTCAGGCCTGGTTTCTGGTGAGGCCTGTCTCTCTAGGTGGAAGACGACCACCTTCTCACTTCTCACATGGCCTTCCCTATGTGTGCAGTCAGAGAGAGAGGAGGAGAGACAGAGAAAGCTCTGGTGCCTCTATTTCTTTATTTATTTGGTACTGAGGATTGAACCAGGGGTACTTAACCACTGATCCACATTCCCAGCCCTTTGTATTTTTAGTTTGAGACAGGATCTCTCTAAGTCGTTCAGGATTTTGCCAAGTTGCTGAGGCTGTCCTCAAAGTTGCGATCCTCCTGCCTCAGCCTCCCTAGTTGCTGGGTTTATAGGTGTGCAGTGCTCTCCTCCTCTTCTTACAAGGTCACCAGTTTGATTAGTGCCTCTTCATTATGACCTCCTTTAACCTCCAAAAACTCCTTAAAAACCTGCTTTCCTAATATAGTCACATTGGGGAGTAGGGCTTCAATAAGTGAATTTAGGGGGAGGATGCAGTTCAGTACCTAATAAATGAGAAATCTGGCTGGGCGTGGTGGTGCACACCTATAATCCAGGTACCACAGGGAGGCTGAGGAAGGAGACTCATCCATTTGAGGCCCACCCCAGAAACTTAGTGAGACCCTGTCTCTAAATAAAAAGTAAGGGTTGGGGAATGTGACTCGGTGGTGGAAGACTTGCCCATGCTACAAAGTATGAACAAACAAACCCCAAACAAGTCTGCAAACACACTTGAAGGTCGCAGGTTGAGGATGAATGATGTGAACAAAGAAGCTATGAACAGGCAACTGGTTTTGCTTGGATTTCACAGTGTTTTAGAAATAAGGGAAAAAGCATATCAATATGTGATTTCAGCTTCTTTGGAAAAATTGAAGGATCTCGCCGCACTGAGCCTGCCTTCTTGAGCAGAATACCCAGGTGCCTAAAGCTTTGCGTAGAGTCAAGTCCACTTTTCCAAAATCTCCACCACTTCCTTTTCTATACGTCTGTAATCCTTCTTCTTCTTTTTATCTTTTATTTATTATTACTGTTAGAGCGTCATGGTTATACATAGTAGTTGGATTTATCTCGACAAGCTCATCCGTGCATGGAAATGGATTTCAGTTCATGACCCCCCTCCTGTCTCCCTGTTTTCCTTTCTGTTCACCTCCTCTCTCTCGTTCTCTTTCCTCCGCTCCTCCAGACTCCCTTTCACTCGTCGGCTAATTTGCATTGATTGATTCTTTATGTTAGCCTTCCCATTTTTCATCTTATCCCGAGTTTGGCTTAGTTCACGTAGCACGGTTTCTCCGTTTCCATCCTTTTACCTGTAAGTGCCAAAATTTCATTCTTTTTTTATGGCCGAGTAGAACTCCTGGGTATACACACAACACAATTTCTTAACCCATTCACCCTTTGACAGGCATCTAGGTTGATTCCATAATTCAGCTATTGTGAATAGCGCTGCTGTAAACATGGATGTGGCTGTGTCACTGTGAAATGCAGATTTTAGCTATTTTGGGAAAATACCCAGGAGTGGGATAGGTGGGTTGTATGGTGGTTCTATCCTTAGTTGTTTTTGTTTTTTTTTAAAGAGAGAATCAATCTTATTTATTTTTTCATCTGGCCTTTCTTTCTCCAACACTTAGTTGTGTGGGTGGTGCTGGGGTTTGAACCCAGGTCGTTATGCATGCCAGGCAAGTGCTCCAACCTTTGAGCCACCATTCCAGCCCCCATCCCTTGTTTTTTGAAGAATCCCCATACTGTTTTTCAGAGTGGTTGTACCAGCCTACAGTCCTACTGGCTATGTTCAAGTATAACTTTTCCCCACCAACCTCACCAGCATTTATTGTTATTCGTATTTTTTTTTTTATAAAGAGAGAGGAACAGTGAGAGAGAGAGAAAGAGAGAAACAATGTTATTTAGTTTTTCATGTGGCTTTGGTTGCTCTGACACCTAGATGTGTACGTGGTGCTGGAGTTTGAACTCATGTACTCGCGCATGCTTGGGCAAGCGCCGTAACTGCCGAGCCACCACTCCAGCCCCATGTCAATTGCATTGTTGATCACTGTCATTGTGATGAGATTAAATCTTAGGGTAGCTTTGATTTGCATTTTCCTTCTTGCTAGAGATGTTGAACGTTGTTTCACGTGTTTATTGGCCATTTGTATTTCTTCTTTTGAGAAGTTTCTTCATTCTTTTTTTTTTTTTTTTTTTTTTTTTTTTTTTTTTTTTTTTATAATAGGCTTGAGCCCAGAGGTGCTTAACCACTGGGCCACATCCCCAGCCCTTTTTATTTTTCATTTTGAGACAGGGTCTCACTAAGTTGCTGAGGCTGGCTTTGAACCTGTGATCCTCCTGCCTCCGTCTCCTAAGCGGCTGGGATTACAGGTGTGCACCACCAAGCCAGCTTCTGCTTAGTTCTTTTGCCCATCTCATGATTGGGTTATTTGTGGGTTTTTGTTGTTAAGTTTTTTGAGCTTTGTGTATTATATTACGAATATTAATCCCCTATTGGAGGCATAGCTGGCTAAGATTCTCTCCCATTCTATGGTCCCTCTCCTCATGTTCGTAATTGTTTCCTTCGATGTGCGGAAGCTTTTTAGTTGGATGTGTCCCACTATTGATTCTTGATTTTATTTCTTCTGCTTTGGGGGTCTTGTTAAGGAACTCGGTGCCAGCTCCTATGTGATGGAGTGTTGACCTCACTTCTATAATTCTTCATCTGAACCTCAGGAGTTAAATGTGCCTTTGAATTCATATTTTTAAACATTTGAAAGACGTCATACGGTGCGTATGTCTGTTGCCTAATCCAGCCCCCTCCAGGGTGTCTGAGGCGGTATCGCCATAATCAATCACACTGATATCTCAGCAGTAAAGTGTATGAACATTCAGAATATTCACACTGCGTGGGATAAATAAAGGCTTTAAGTAGACTCTCATCTGCTCTGGGCAGGATTTGCTGCCAAATCAGATCAAGTCAGAGCAGGTTTTGCCACAGACAAATTACAGCAATCCTGCAGTGCCAGAGTCTTTTGGATTTGGGGACTTCAGGTCTGGGACTGTGGCCCTGCCTTACAACCAGCCTGCATCGCTCACTGCATTCTGACCTGGGCCTTGGGGACATCCGCATTTTAACTTCTGCATGAAGGGATAAAATATAGAAGATGGTATGAGGGGTGGGAGGAGAAGAATTTCTAGGTACAAACAATTGGAGGCAGGAATGTGTTGGGTGCATTTCAGAGGGATGTTTGCTGGCCAATGTTTAAGGAAACAGATTTTCTGTAAAACAATTTCTGGGAAGGATACATACTTTAGAAAATCTTTCAGAGAAAAAAAATGCAGGGTACACTAAAAAGAAATGATCCAGGGAAAGACATGGGGGACACGTAAATGCATATTCCTAAGTGAAAGAAATTGATCTGCAAAGGCTACGTACTGTATGATTCCAACTGTACAACTTTCTAGAAAAATAAAACTGTACAGACATTAAAATATTAGTGGTTTCCATGGTGGGAGGAAGGAGGGCTGAACAGACCAAGGAATTTTAGGGTGGTGAAAATACTGTTATGCGGGGCTGGAGTGGTGGCTCAGTGGTTACAGCGCTTGCCTTGCATGCGTGAGTACGAGAGTTCAAACCCCAGCACCATGTACACAACAAAGTCTCGGAGTAATGAAGGTCACATGAAAAACTAAATAAAGTTGATTCATTCTTTCTCTATCTCTATCTCACTGTCCCTCTCCCTTAAAAGAAAATACTGTTCTGCTAGAAACCTGTCAATTATATGTTTGTCCAAACCTATAGAACACACAATGTCGAGTGAACCTTAACACAGGCATCAAGAAGAGTCAACAGAGGCTCATCCAGTGAAGAGTCAACAGAGGCTCATCCAGTGTAAAAAATGTGTCACACTAGTGAGAGGGTGTTGTTAGGGGGAGATGTCATGTGTGAGCACAAGAGTCTTTCAGGAAATCTCTGTACCTTCCTCTCAATTTTTCTGTGAACCTAAAACTGTGGTTAAAAAAAAAAAAAGAGTCCTGCCTGGTGCGGTGGTGTACACTTACAATCCCAGTGGCTTGGGAGGCTGGGGCAGCAGGATCGCAAGTTCAAAGCCAGCCTCGGCAAATTAGTGAGGCCCTCAGTAATTTAGGAATCAAAATAAAAAAATGAAAAGGGCTGGGGATGTGGCTCAGTGTGTAAAGCACCCCTGGGTTCAACCTCCAGTACAAAAATTAAAATAAACATTGGAGTCGTAAATGCAGTGTGTGGTCCTGTGTCTTCCTGTGGGCCTGTCTGCACCCACCGAAGCTCGTTTGGGCTATGGGTTGTAGAGGGGGCAACTCTGGATGGATCTGTAGAAGCTCTCACCCTGGGTCTTGAGCTCAGCCAGGATAAGGACACATGGACATCACCGTCTGCACAAGACAGCCCAGGTCTCTCTTTCCTCTGCCACTTTCGTTGGAAAAAGTCAGCAGGCTAAAGAGTAGTGATGAGAATGATCTCCGGAGCAGTCACACAAACATGTCACAAACATGAAGATCAGTTCCACCAGCCATCTCATCCACGACCAACACTAGAAAGAAGAGATTCTTCCTTCAACTCTTTTCTTAAAACCATGCTTATGGGCACTACAGACCACTTAAAATATTAAATCGTGCTAATAAAGTCTACCCTTTTCCACTGACTTGGCAGAAGTGAACAACATAGACCAAGGTCCCTACCCTCAGGGAGCCTTGATGTCCACAAGGGAGGTCCCGTCCATGGTCCTAGGGTGGCCACACCAGGTGACAGCCCTTGAAGACAACTAGTCCACCCATAGTGCCACTGAAAGTGAGGAAACTGAGGCACATCCAGAGGAAGGAAGTGCCTCTTTCCTTCATCCTGATTTGTCCACATTTGTTTACTTTTTAGGTGCAAATTAAATGGTACATCAATTTGAACACCTTGAAATGCTCCCCTGGAGAAAGAAAATTAACCATTTTGTTGGGCTGGCCCAGTTGTTTTTACCCCAGACCAGGGATGTAGGAAGGACCTCAGAGGATGACTACCATCCTACGTACCATTTCTCTCTGAGTACACTCTGTGCTTTAGAGGGATCCCGCCCTTCCCCACAGTTTTTCCTGGAGTGTAATTGGAAACTCTGGTTAACGTACCATGTCTTTTCAAATTGAGTTGAAAAGTTCATCAAAATGTCATGAATCTACTCTAGATAGCCTTCCCTGATTAAGTCAAACTTGTGTCTGACTGATTATTTATGAAGCTGAGCTCTAGATGGGGCTGTTTTGGCATTTGTAGCCCGACATGAGGTTGGAGAAGGGAATGAGCGCTTCACATTGGGGTCCCCAAGACCCACTCAAATGCCATCCCCACCCCTTTGAAGCAAACAGGGGCTCTCTGGTTCACCTAGGTAATTTCTAAACCATCAACAATTTTTCATTGCCAAGTTCAGCTAAGCATCTGTATAATGAGAGATTTTAAAACGTCATCTCTTATAATCTTGGGGTGATGATGTGGGAGAAATTCCTCTTGCACATTTCAAATGAGTGGCAAACCAAATTTGATATTGCTTGGCTGTCCTCCAGCACTGGGCACTAAGACAAGACGTTGGGCTCTCCTCTGCACTCTGCCCTGCGGTGGGTTTGACATACAGGGGAACCCAGGACTTTGCTTTGTGGCTGTAACAGTGACAGTAATGACAATGGTTAGCAACCACGATGTGTTTCTGTGTGTCCTGACAATACCATAACTCTGATCAAGAAACGGAGGCTCCAAGAAGTTAGTTCACCCACTCAGGGTCTCAGAGTCAAGGTTTGAGCTTGAGTTTGAGCAAAAAAAAAAAAAGGTTTCTGGTACTGTCCTGAGGGAGTTGGGCCACCTCACATAACAGAAGGACATTTGTTATCCTCAAATTGCCCAGAGGGCCAGCCACAGGCCCTGAGGTCTGTGTGATAGAATCTTTAATGACTTGGCCAATGAGTTACAAAATCAATGTCAACCTAAGAGAACACATGACCCTGCTGGGAGTCACAGGGATCATGGGATCCCAGCAAAGACTAAACTCCAGGAAAAGGCCAGTGGTGTGAGAGTGGGCCTGAGCAATGGTCACCTGGAGGCCACTATGATCCAGCCACAGACCTCGCTACCTGCACACCTCCAGGGGCCCTGAGAAGCAGGAAGCTGCTGTGCTCAAGAGCAGGTGTCCTCCTAGGCCTGGGTCCCCTGCAGGTCCCCCTGTCTGTGATGGTGGCAAAACCACAGTGCATGAGATGCCCATAATTCCTGCCAGCAAGTGTCACATGTGTCACTGGAAGGTGTTTCTATAGGTCAAGTCTAGAGAAAGAGAGAGGGAGAACCTGCGTTTCTGGGTTCCAGAAGCTTCAGTGTCCCCTGACAGTGTTCTGGGCACACTGCCACCCAGCATCTCCAGGCTCTGCCACACTCACTCAGCTTTATGAGCTTCCGGGTCCCCAAAGACAATCGTTCTTAATGTCCAACTCCAGGCTGTGGCTTCTCAGGGTCAAGTCTCTGATCTGTTCTGCCGCAGGGGAGGGACATTCAGGAACACAGGCACCTGTTTTTTCTTTTTCTTTTTTTTAACTGTTTAGATTCTTTTTCTTTTTTCTCCTCTTCTTCTTCCTCCTCCTCCCTTTCCTTATTCCCTTCTCCTTCTCCTCCTTCTTCCTCAATCTTGCCAGATTTCACATTACATAGTGAACCTGTCTCCAAACCTATCAGTAGCTCCTCCCTGCCTGGTGGGCCTTCCTAGGGCAGCCCACCTTAAGTGAAGCCAAGTGGTCTGCTTAATAGCCATGATTGGTCTTATTTGTGAGAGATAAGGACCCCAGTTTGAAGCTCCTTGAGTGAAAACAGGAATTTATTTATTGGTTGGAGCAGCAAGAAGTCCTGGGTTGCACCAGCTTGGGGCTGAAGCCACCACCAAAAGATATTGACAGGAT
>PVKS010006111.1:0-80535 GCA_004027875.1 Aplodontia rufa
GAATGAAAAGAGTGACTGTAAAGTAGGAAGATTTAAGAATATATGAATATCATATTGTTACTTTATATGCACTTATGATTGTATAATAACTAAATTTCTTTTTTATTGAGAAATTTATTTTTTGAACAATCATAAGTTTTTAATGAAATAATATCATATGTGTATAGATTCTGAAGATTAGATTTACCCCCAAGAGTGCCCCCCCCCAATTACCTACCCTTATCCCTCCCCTCCTCTTCCCAAAAAATTTCTAAAAATGTATTATGTTGTATAACATTACAACTTATCTGGATTTAACACGTAATACTAAACTTCCTTTCTCAATGGCCAGGGTCTAGCTCCAGCCTCCACAGATGAGTGAAGACGTTTGACCCTTGGTTCTCTGGGTTATGCTGATTTCACTCTGCATAATTCCTTCCATAGCCATCCATTTACCTTCAAAGGCTGCAATATCGTTGTTTCTAATTGCTGGGTAAAATTCCATGGTATATATGTACCACAGTTTTTCGGATCCATTCATCCAGTGAGGAACATCTGGGTTGTTTCCATAATTTAGCAATTGTAAATTGAGCTGCTATGAACATAGATATTGCAGCAATGTGGAGAATCCTCAAAAAACTAAGGATGAGCCCACCATATGATCCTGCTATTCCTCTCCTGGATATTTTTTCCAGGGGATTTAGAATCAGCACATTACATTGACACAGCAATATCTATGTTCATAACTAAATTTCTTAATTAAAAAAAAGTAGAAAGGTGGGACAATATGGAGAGCCCTTTAAGCCAGAGGCTATCATACTCCAGTAGCAGATAAGGTATTAATTATTTGGCTAAGAAAGTTCACTACTTTAGCACGTAAATAAATTCAGAGATCAAAATAAAATAGAAATTTTAAAAATTAAGAGCATATTCCTGTGATGACAGATTTCTGCTTCACAACTGATTTGCACTGACTTTAAATAAATATATGGAAAACTTTCAGAATGGTGTCAGAGCTAGACTGAGTGAACTCAAATTTTAGCTATACTTCTTATCTCCTATCTGATCCTCAATTAGACATTTGCTTTTCTATGCTGTAGTTCTCCCAACAGGAAAACGGTGATAAAAAAAAGAATATTTCATAGTAATAATGAGGGCAAAGTGAGTTAATGTTTGAGAAGTACTTAGTAAATGCCTAGTACATAGAAGATTGCTAAATATTTTCATTTAATACTAAGCTTGACTTTGGGCACTGTGGAATATAACGGCATACTAATTGTGGTCAAATAGAGAAGCAGTGACAAGTTTAGTTTGTGGTGTCCTGCTACCCACATGAGAATCTTGGCTACACCATTTAATATATTGAGAAAGTAATAAATGCATCAGTTTTCTTATTTATCAATTAGAAGTAACAATAAGGTCCACTACAGAGGATTGCTAGGGAATATGCATGTACTAGATATTATTACTATTATTATTTCTGTGAATTCGAGATAAGTGAAAAAGACATACCAACTTTCCTTTTTCAAAAATCGATGTAGCGCCAGGGCATGGAATGGGAAGCTTCTGACAGTGTGATTTTGCAAGTCTACTAATAATTAAATACTTCTAAAAACTCAAGTTTCAGGTAGTAGTACCAAATGAAAAGAAACATGGGCTCCAAAAATAAATGTAAATGAGAGAAGCTTATTAGAGTAACAAAAATATTGGTTCACCTAAAATATTAGAGAGTGTCCACAAAGTCTAAAATAATCACATTTAGGATATGGTAGATTCTTGATATATATGAACCAACATTCTTTTAAGAGCTGAATGAGATCTGCTTGCTACAATTTTGCAGTTCCTATTCATGGCACATGTTTATTACTTGTTTCTTCTTTTTTAGATATTTCAAAATTATATCAGAAAATACTTTTGTGACCACTTCAAAATAAGATCTTATTTGCCAAAACTAGAAACTGTATTAAAATCAGCAGAATTAATTAATTCATTCTGATTCAGTTTACAAAAATTTCATTCTTAAAATGTAAAATACGGGGGTTGGAGTGGTATCTCAGTGTTTGGAGCACTTGCCTGGCATGCGTGAGGACCTGAGTTTAAACCCAACAGGACATACCCAACTAAGTGTCAGAGAAACAAAGGCCAGGTGAAAACTTAATAAAACTGATTCTTTCTCTCTCTCTCTTTCTCCATTTTTTAAATGTAAAATACATATGCAAATAATTTAATTATAAAATATTTACTACAAATATTATGTAATGCATTTCTCCAAGACCATAGATCAATTTATACTGTTTAATATCCATATCAATAATGGTATCCAAGTTTCTAAACTTTAGAGAAAGGGAAAAATATTTTACTTCCCGAGTATTATCAGATTAAGAAGACAGTAGAGTTATCAGATATTCTTTGCCATGGAGTCACTTTAATTCAGATTTTTTGGAGTCTGTACCTACACAGTTAAACACATTGTCCACCATTTCTTTCACATGGCAACTTCATCTAACAGGATAATCTGCTGGATTCGGGTATCATGTTCTACCTTCATGATTTTTAGCCATATCTAACTACCACTTGCACTATTACTCTGTTGATATTTTTATTTACATTTACTATTCTTTTATATTTAATTCATTCATATAGAAATTAAGGCCTTAGCCAAAAACTATGTCTATTCCTTTTGCACTAAATTTAAGGCCTTTGGTCTAATTTTACCCAATGGTACTCCAAGTTAAGGATATCAATGCAGAGAACTACCAGAGAAGAAATTTCTAGGGTTCTAAGGCCCTTAATCCTCAGCTGTGCTTCTCAGACAAATGTCAATTTATATATTTTCACAGATGTAAGCCCTTGACAATTGCTTTGCTATTGAACTTACCAGAACAAACACTTATCTCTACAAGATAAGTATTTGGAAATTTGATAGGGAGAAAACATAAGTAGTTTTTTTTTTTTTGTATTATAGGTAGGGAAATCTTTTATTGTATTTCTACCAAATTATGGAGTCAGTGATAGATATAGTTCTTTAAATTTAATATTTTTCTTTTTTATTAATGTTCGCACCTTCTGCTCAATCCCTTTTACTTCTAATTCTACCTTTCATGCTTCCTTCACAACACAAACTAACTACACTCCCTTCCTAGTTTTCTTCCAAAGTCAAGCAAGAAAATCCTTAGATTGCTTTGCCCTATTTTTTATTAATTAGTTTGAGTTTCTCCTCCTTATATTATTTTTCCATGGATAAGGACTCTTTATCCATGGGGAATATGGAGTGGCAGATTTTCAATTTAAATTATTTTAAAATTATTTTATATTGACAATTACATGTTACATGTAATTGTCAATATAAACTAATTACAAATTAATAATAAATTAATTATAATAAAAATAAATATAAAATAATTACAAATTAATGTTGGAAGGTACATTTCCTTTCAGTATTTCTGTTCCCTTGGAGTCTTAATGATATGCAGATTCACTCCAACAACACTTTACCTATTTAAATCATTTGCTATATGCTGATAAATACACATAAAAATGGAAAAAACACAAAAATCACCAGTATTTCTTCATAAAAACAGTGGATAATCCAAAGAGAATTTAAAAAGTAGTTCCATTTATAATAGTTTCTCAAAGAATTAAATTTATAAATGTAAATCTAACTATGGAAGTTACCCCTATCTAAAATAATTGCAGGAAAATATAGGCACATAAAAATGGAATCATATCCTATGTTAATGGATAGGAAGATTTAACATTTCTAAGATAACCATTGTAACCAAAGTGATCTGCAGATTCAACAAAATGCCCATCAAACACAAGCATATTTTTCAGAAACAGGAAAGTCAGCCCTCAAATTCAAATGTAATTGCTAGACTCTTAAGTAGACAAATCAATCTTGGAAAAGAAGTAAAAGTTGGGATACACATAGTTGACTTCAAAACTTACTTCAACCTAGTGCAGGGGTGCACACCTGTAATCCCAGTGGCTGAGGAGGCTGAGGCCAAAGCATTCCAAGTTGTAGGCTAGCCTCAGGAACTTAGCAAGGCTCTAAGGAATTTAGTGCTAACCTGTTTCAAAATAAAAAAGAGCTGAGGATGTGGCTCAGATGTTAAGCATCCCTGTATTTAATTCCTGGTGCAAAAACAAAACAAAAGAAAAACAAGCAACTATTTCAACTGCTGATTTTGCATGGATATCAGTAAGAAAGAATGCTCAGAAATATTCATATTCTTATGTATATGGTCCACTGAGTTTAATCAAAGGGAACCAGATCGCTACTTAGAAAAAGAACAAACTTTTCATAAATGTATGCTGGGAAAAGTGGATATTTATATGCAAATGAATGCATTTTAATCCTTATTTTGTACCTTTTGTAAAACCTAAAGTGAGCAGAAATGTAAACTTAGGGGCTAAAATCTACAAAACTCAAATGGAAACACTGGAGAAAATCTTTTGCATATTAGATTTTGTAATGGTTTTTTAGGCATGGCACCAAAACAGTTAATAAATAGGTAATAAATAATTTAAACCTGAAAATTAAGTTTTTTTTTGCATCTTTTCACACTATAAAGAGTGAAAAGACAACCTACTAAATGAGAAAGAAATATTTTCACACTATGTATCTGCTGAGTGATTTATATTCAGAATGTTCAAAAGTTTTAAAACTGAACAACAAACAACCCACCCAATGTTAATATCATCAAGAGACTTAATACCTACACAAATGGATATAATAAAATGAAAGAGAAAAATAAAATATAAAAGTTGTTGGCAAAGGTATGGGAAATATCAACCATTGTGAATTACTGGTGTGGATATAAAATGGTACAATCGCTTTGGACATAGTTTGACAGTTTCACTGAAAGTTAAATATAAAACTATAATCATAGGATCTATCAATTCCTTTCAGTATATATTAAAAAAATTGAAAGCAGAAACTCAGGTATTTTTCAATAATTTCATAATATTATTATTATTTAAATAGCCATAGACAGAAACATAAGAAGTGTACATCAACACATGAATATTTAAACAAAATTAAGTGTGGTCTTTACACAATTGAATATTATTTAACTATGAAAAAGAATAAAATTTTATTCTATGGCATCAATGAATGTTGAAATATTATTCTCTGCAATATATGCTAGATATAAAATGCCAAAAGTCATAGTATTCCCTTTATAATATGTACTTAGAATAAGAAAATTCATAAACACGTTAAGGCAAATAGAGATTACCATGGACTAAAGATAGGGATAATTGTTTAAAGGAGACAGTGTGATTTTGGGGATCATGAAACTATTTGGGTAGAGTTGATATTTATAAAATATTGTGATTTATTGTCACTGTTATTTTGTAGTTACAAGTGTTTTAATGATTAATATTATGTCAAATTTATTTTTCCACATTAAAAAATTAACTTCTAAGAAACTGTAATCATTTCAAGACTGAATCTTAACCTTGGTAGGATTATGTTTTTCTTGCACCTTATCTAGATGCTTCCTTACCTCTGGCGTCTTACAGTTGGCTTCTTTAGACAACACAAAAGAACAGGAGAGTGTAAGTACATGAGAACAAGAGAGAAATCACAGGCTTTTAAATTTAATCTCAGAAATGAAATTCTGATATGTTTTATCATACTCTAGTTGATAGAATTCACTATTAATAGTCATACATATTTCTCAAGGTGGGGACTGAACAAGAGTAGGAAAACTAAGAGGTGAAAATAGCTTACAGCAGCTTAGAAATCAACCACCACAGAGATTACTGTTTTTCACAAAACAATCATGCATCATTTAACAATAGTGGCTTGTTCTTAGAAATATGTTAGATGATTTTTTCATGCAAGCAAAATAGTGAGTACAAACACAAACAGACGGATGTCATCCGATCACTTTCTGCGCCCTTCATGCCTTCAGAAGTCAAGGTGAACTTTGTGATGTATGAGGTGTTGCTGGTGTAACAGGGCACACCGATAAACTTTTTATAAGTAGAAAGACTAAGTCTACTATAAAAATAAATGTATAGTATGGTAAATACAGCCAAACTGTCATTGTTATTATAACCATGTATCATGTTCTGTACGTAATTGCTCATGTTCTACTTTTATATGACTGGAAAAATCATGTCTTTGTAGACACCATCCTCACCACAAATCCACAAATCATATATTTCACTATGACTTTAAGACAGTTATAACTTAGAGCATGCTTAGGCAGTAGGATATTTTCAGCTCTGTTATAATCTGATGGGATTGATATTGTGTGTGGATACTGTCAGCTATTACATTAATTATTACATTCTCCTCCTTATCAACTGTATTGTGAGTAGAATTTCTGTATTTTTGCCTGAATAATTGTTTGCTTTGAATTGACCTGTGTACTAGTTAATGTTACATGTTAACATGTGGGGGACACCCACATGTTGGCCAATTTGTAAGGCAGATTTTCACCACTAATGTGAGTGGGCCTCATCCAATCTTCTGAGAGGATGTGTGGATATTCATAACCTATACTTCACTTATGCTTTTTGCATGTATGTGTATTTACTTGGAAAGATGGTACGGATTGGAAATTTGCAAGAAATGCATAGAAAAGGCTCCATCTTTGCAAAAACAAAGTGATGTTGTCTGTTTAGTTAGAGAATACTTTTAGCATCCCATACTGATCCATTTCAAAATGAGTTAACATGTAGATTCTACAATCAGCTTTTTAAAATTTCACTCTTCATGATGTTTTTTTTCCCCAGGTAGGACTTGCTTAAGTATTTGCTATGACTATTTCCATGAGTCATCATATTAAGGATGAACTCATGCTGGTGGAATAAAGAATTTATTAACACTATATTATGAAATCTATAATGTCTTCATATTTCATTTTGTGGATAGGCTTGGAAGATAAAAAGATATGCATATCAATTTTTATAAACATTCCTAAGGCAAATGGAAGGCATCAGGAGAGGATGATCTAACTCTTTGTGACATAATTTCTTTTATGGAAAAGTACTAACATATTTTATTATGTATTTATCATAGCTTATCTTAGTACTATAAAGTAAAATAAAAGAGAATTTAGAAACCCAGTGCACGGTAGTCACAAATCTCAACAGAGATAAACTATATGTTTATCTAGGGGTACATAGAATGGGTAAATATATGGGCTCTGGAACTCTAAATTCTGGTTTTGAATCCTGGCTATTTCACATACAATTCTTATGTGACTTGGGTGAATACCTCTCTGTACTAAGCTAAATAAGGATTATATTGTTCCTCATCCAACAGATTAGCTTTCAAGATTAAGAAAGCAACTGGGATAATGATACCTTAACATTGTTAGCTAATATTAATCTTGGTTATGCAGAATGTATTATAGGAAAACTTTAATTCCACATAATTGAAAAGAGAGATATCAAAACTCTCTTCAAGAAACTAAACACTTTGAAATATGTAAATATTTTTAGAGTTACAATAAAGATGACAGCCAACTAGAGAATAAAATTCCTTCTCATGGACATTATACCAATGTGAATATTATATTGCGTTGTCAAAAAAAAAGATTCCTTAATTCTGCTGAAAAACTAAGAATTGTACCTGAAATATTCCAAGTTGCAAATCATTCACCTTGTCAAAGTGCTCTGTTGTTTAATCATATCACAATAAAAATTAAGTGAAATTATTATGCTTTATACTTTCAAAGTATAGAAAATGGAATCATGTACCCTACAGAAATGGCCAAATTAGAAAAGTTAAACGTATGTTCTCATTCCATCTCATTATTTTTGTCTTCAGAATAAATTAATTTTGTGCATTTTTTCTCATTGTACTGCTTGTCACTAGAGAGAACTAACAGAATCATCATACACAAAAGAGTTGAACATTATGGTAGTTTATTTCATGAGTTTGATCTATTTCAAATCCATGCTTGATTTTCATACAATTTCATTATGCTTATCATCTTAACAAAGCTGTGGAAAAGAACACAAACACAAGATACCATTCCAGGGAGCTATTTTATTGCCTTGTAAGCTGACATTACAGCTCAAATGATCATAAACGAAAAATTTCCATGAATCCTAAAAGCATATGAGTTATAGGATAGAATGTAGGCAAAAATTATATAAATATTCAATATGAATTTCAAAATAAAATATATTTAAAATGTGAAGTAAAATTAAATTTTAAAATCTAAGGAGATTGTGTCATCGTAGCATATATTAAGCATGACTAATTTGTAGATTTATTAGAAGCAGAGCAAGAATGTAAGCCAATTTATATAATATTTTATGTACAAAGAGTTAAGAATTGCAGAAAGATTAAATTTAGATATTCTAATAGAGGAAGGAATTTTCAATTTGGTTAATATAACCCCATCATTTATCCCAGTTAGTCAACATTTTCTCTTTCCCAGTTGCCACTGTAGTTTAATATATTATTATTTACATTAGAAATTAATATTTCAGATGATTTGATATACTTTTAATATGAAATTGGATGATAATAAAAATCAGTCATCTTTTTATTGAGGCTAAAATCTTGTATTAGTTAAACTTCAGATCCCATAGATGGGCTCCGTTTGATCATAGTGTATAATCCTTTTAATGGGGTATTGAATTCCATTAGCTAGTATCATCTTGATGCTACATTAACAGAAGAAATAACAAGAGTCTTGTTTACCTCAGTGGATGCAAAATAATATCTTTTGACAAAATTCAACATCCTTTCATGATAAAAATTCCCAACAAATTGCATAGGGAAGTAATTTACCTGAATATAATAAAAGCCTAATATGACAAGCTCATAGCTATGATCATAGGCAGATATGAAAAACTGAAAACTTTTCCTCTATGATTAGGAACAGATAATGGTTATCCTCTGAAAGACTTCAATTCAATGGAGAACTGGACGTCCTAAAAAGAGCAGTTAAACAAGAATTAAGAGGTGCCCAGCCCGAAAAGAAGATATAAATAAATGAAAAATTATCCAATGATATTGATTGAAAGAGTTAAATGTCTCTACTATCCAAAATAAACTATAGATTCAATGTGATCCCTAGTGAAGGTCCACAGGCACTTTTTCACAGACATAGACAAAACAAAATTTTTATAGTATCCCAAGTAGCCAAAGATATTTTGAGAAAGGAGGACAAAACTAGATGTGTTAACTTTCTTATGTATAACCATATTAAAAAACTATAGTAATGGAACCAGTATGGCATTGGCATAAAAACATACATGTAGAAAAATGGAACAGAATTAAACACATTCATATGTGTTGCACATATATAATACATACATATGAGCTACATGTATACCTTACAAGACTGCTAAGAATCAACAATGAGAAAAAGACAGTCAATTTAATAAATAATACTGGAAAAATTGGAAATAGGGGCTGGAGCTGTGGTTCAGCAGTTATGGCGCTTGCCTGGCATATGCTATAACACAGGTGGGAACCCAGCACCACGTATGCAACAAAATGTCAGAGCAACAAAAGCCACATGAAAGAGTCAATAAAATTGATTCTGTCTCTCTCTCTCTCTCTCTCTCTCTCTCTCTCTGTATCTATCTATCTCTTACAAAAAAACTACATATACATGTGAAAGAATGAAATCGGAACACTATCTTACACTACTCACAAAATTTAGTGTGGTGTAGTCTTATCTCACTCATGGAAGATAGCATGCTAAAACCTCTAGTGAAAGCATGAAATTGTGAATAGTACCAAACCCTATATATGCTTTATCTTTCCTATAAATCCATACCTCTGATAAAGATTATCAATTAAGCACAGTAAGAGACTAACAACAAAAACAAATATTAAACTAGAACAATGATAACCTTACACTGTAATAAAATTCATGCAAATGTCATCTGTGTTTATCTCTGTCAGAATGCCTTCCTATATTGTGCTGATCCTTCCTGTGATGATGTGAGATGACACAATATTTGTATGATGAGATGAAGTGGAGTGATGTAGACACAGTGACATGAGGCTCCTACCACTGCACTGATAGGGTCAAAGAATTTGAACAGAAGCACTGTGATACTATGATAGTGGATTTCATCAGCTGAATGATTGGAGACAGGTAATACATGTGGTGGATATGCTGGAGCAAGGTGATTTCCATCATGATTGGAATGAAGCAGTATAGTGTGAGAGTTCATTGTGCTATTCATATGCAACATAAAATTTATGAATTTTTTTCTTTCCAGAATTTTCATTTAATATTTTTGGATGACAGTTAATAGAAAATAATTGAAGATGCAAAATAATAAAACTGAATAATGGGGGACTATTGTCACTTGAAATGAATAAAAACATCAACACAAGATCTGAAATTACATATCTTCTACTATAAGAGAGCATAAGAAAAGTGCCATTGACATTCACCTTGGCAGTGGCTTATTGGATTGACACCAAAACATAGGGAACAAAAGCAAAAATGAACAACTGAGACTTCATCAAACTAAAAAGCTTCTGCATAGAAACAGTCAACTAAATGAAGAAGCAATTGGTGAATTGAGAAAATATATTTGCAACTCTGTTAAGGGGTTAATTTCCAATGATATCAGGAACTCATAAAAATCAATAGTTAATAAATTAAAAATATACCAAAGACTTGCACAGATATTTTTGCTAAGAAGGTGTAAAATTGATTAGCAGGTACATAAAAGGTGATTGACACCACTGAATGATAGGAAAATACTTGAATTTTGCTAAAACATAGATCTTAAATGTTTCCAGCACACCAAAGGAAAAAATATATAATATAACTATGTGACATGTAAATGTGTTGACTCACTTGGTTTTGAAAATCATTTCAAAACATGTTTGTACTTCAAAGTGCCACGTTGAATATCATAAACATATCCAATGTTATTTCAAAATTATACCTAAGTAAAATAATTTATTTGGTGAACAATCATACAAATTTTAACAAAATAATATATAATGTATATAGATTCTGAAAATTGGATTTACCCCCCAAGAGTACCCCCCCCAATGACCCACATTTATCCCTCCCTTCTCCTTCCCACAACATCTCTAAAACAAGTATTAGGTTGTATAACATTACATATCTGGATTTAACACCTGATAATAGACCACCTCTCTTAATGGCCAGGGTCTAGTTCCAGCCTCCACAGATGAGTGAAGACATTCGACCCTTGGTATTCTGGGTTATGCTGATTTCACTCAGCATAATTTCTTCCATAGCCATCCCTTTACCTTCAAAGGCTGGTACAGCCCCTTTGGAAAGCAGTGTGGAGAATCCTCAAAAAATTAGGGATGAGACCACCATATGATCCTGCTATTCTACTCCTGGGTATCTTTCCAGGGGATTTAGAATCAGCACATTATAGTGACACAGCAATATCTATGTTCATAGCAGCCCAAATTACGATAGCTAAATCATGGAAACAACCCAGACATCCCTCACTTGATGAATGAATCCAAAAGCTGTGGTATTTATATACCATGGAATTTTGCATAGCAATAGAAAAAATGCACAAACTTTTAAAAAAATAATATTTAAATAAATTTTCAATTTCTGGAAAAACTGAAAGAATGAAAATATACACTCAATCTTCTTTTGATAGCTATACAGGAAATTTGGAAGAAGAAATGGATTTGTTCCCATAGTTGCAACAAATCAAAGTAACTCTACGTTAATATGATTGTTTCTAAAGCAAAGAAATAACAACATTGCTAGCTAACCTTAAGTAATGAAACCTAATTATAAGTAATTATTTATTATTATAAATTATAATGTTCGTGTATTAACTAAACCATACAGAAGTGTAAGTAATTGCTTTACTTCTTTTATTTTTAGCTATATAATCCACAATTTATCTCAGCTAAAACCAGTAGTATGAATAATATGAACAATGGAATGATCAAAGGATGATTTATTCCACAGTTCCAATTAATAAGTTTGCAGAGAACTATGCTAATTGCACAAGACAAAAGCAAAATACAGGAGAATTTTTCTGATTTTATCACTTCAGTTATTTTCAACTAAAACTTTGTCAATCTCTAATTATCATTTAGGTCAGTGAATATTCCCAGAGCTATGAACAAGTTGATTTTATTTCCTTTTGTGACCAGACACTTTATATATAAAGGTGCTGGCAGGATCCTGAGTCAGAGTCAACGTGTGTGAAATTACTTTCAGAGCATCTCAAGGAAGATTTTATTACCACAATGTTGAAGTCATTAAAGAAGTTTATCATAGTCGTTTTCATTCTTCAATTCCTTTTAAGTGCAGTTTATTTCCATATATCAGAGAATAATCCAAAAACAAAAATGTGAAGTTATCTCTATTTTGTAAGGCTCAGAAAGCAGATATTTTGTAAGAAAATATTGTCAGATAAATGATTAAAGAAGTGAATTAGGACAGCTATAACATTTACTGAATTTTCCCAGATCTTATTTTCCCGATCTAAGTTCTACTCCAAGCTATTTATGTAGAAACTTTCATTGAAATTAGTGATAGTTACAGATGGATCTCTAATCAGAGAATTTAGCCTCTGGTATTATTAAAGCATTGCACTTACACAGAAAGCTTCTAACAAATGAAACTCATTAACTAATTAGAGTAAAGAAATTTAACAGAGTCCCTGACCCACTTATCTGGAACTAAGTTGTAAACTCAAATAAAGCATCAACAAATCCTTCATTGTAGACACAAATATGGAAGTAGAAAAATTCCACCAAGAGACATCATAGAAAAAAAAAACTGATTCCATGATACCTTATTTTTACGACCATGGCTTTAAGACATTTATTGTAGGTCCCATTTTTACTTGGTACATGTAAAAACAGTAATGCATTTTTCAGTTCAGCCTACCTTTTGATATCTTTAAACACAATCATGAATCCATCCCTGGAGGGGACACAGGTTGAATTAACACTATTATTAATGCTATTATGTAATCATCTTTATGTTCATAACTTCCCTGGTGTGGGCAGAATATTTCTGTTTTATTACACATCCTAAAGTGTCAGATTCTAAGCAACTGAATCAAAGTCTCTCAATCCCCGCCTTCTATCCTTTTAAGAAGGGAAGGAGGAACGTAGCATCATTATTTCTATAAAAAGTGTAATTTTGAATTCTTCTCTGGCTCAATTAGATTAGTTTTCAATACATATCAAACTTCAGCATAAGAACATTTGATGTTAAAAATAGACATATAAATTACAATTGAAATGAATTATTTGTATTTTAAAACCAATTTGATTCAGAGACACTGGGTTATATTCTGCTAAGAGCAAAGAGTGCATAAAAAGCATACCTTAAGTTTGTAATAAGTGTCCACAGTCTTGTCAGAAATATAGTACTTCTTTTTAATTTTTTTTTATTCAGAAATTTATTTCTTGAACAACCAAACAAGTTTCTAATGAAATAATTTAATATATACATAAATTCTGAAATTTAGATTTACCCCCAAGAGCTCCCCCCAATTATCCACCCTTATCCCTCCCTCCTACCTTCCCAATATAGTACTTCTTAAACCACTCCTCTAACTATATTGTTGTGCTTAATTTGAGAGGAGAAAGTAATTGAGAAGACAGATATTTGTTTCAAAATAATGTCTCTTTTTTTGTTGTTGTTAAATAAAAATGCCAACAAGAGTTATCTTCAAGGGAGTCTGAAAGTTCTACAAAGTACACCTTCATCCAGGCTTATTCCTAACTACAATAGATGTGCATTTTTATCCTGTTAAGATTTGTTTTTATTAAAATGAATATAATAACATTTAATAATCCATGTATTTAAGATGCAGATAGATGGACTGTACTGAAGTCATTACATGTCGGAAAACAGCCCATGATGCTTCAGGTCAGTTCCTCTGGGTCAAAAAATTAAATTAATAAGCTCCTACAATGTGGCCAAAATCTAAAAGTATGAAAACTACATGTGACTAACTCTAAGTGTTTTAATCCATACTTCTACATACAGAGAGGCCAAATAAATTTCCTATTTTAAGTAGCTGAATATAAAATATTTGATGTTCTAGGCATGATCACATAAATGGATTTGCTAAATGTATACAACACTTTTCCAGATATAAAAGTTTGCTTACTGGGCTGGAGTGGTGGCTCAGTGGTTGGAGAACTTGCCTGGCATGCATGAGGATCCAGGTTTGAAACGCAGCAGCACAAACAGCTTAATGTCTTAGAAACAAAGAATGGATGAAAAAATAAATAAAATCAATTCTCTCATTCTCTCTTTCTCTCTTTATTATCCCTTTACATTATTGTAAGACAAAACAATAAATAAACAAATTGTGTCTTTCATTTGTGTAAAAGTATAAAGTCGAACCTTATGGTCCTCCAATTTTAGTATCCCACTCTTTGGAGCTATGAGGAGGAAATGCCTTTCAAAGAAAACAAAATAACCTATCAAAAAGTGTAATATCTAAAAATAACAAAATTGGGCATAAAAATAAATATTTATGTATACTATAAATAAAATGTGGTGTGCTATTTTATGGATGTTAGGTAATATTTTACAATTACAATTGTGGAAATTAATCTAAACAGAAGCAATTTGAATATAATCTTAAAGCTAATTAAATCTATGAATATGTATTGAGTATAGTTAGAAGCAGAAAGCTGTTTAAATTAATTCCAGTTGGAGAGATTTTGAGAAATGTCTATTGAAAGGATTCAAAATGTTCTCAAGGAATTTAGAGGAACATGAAGAGCCAAATCTTAAGAACGACAAATACCAGAACACTGTTAGGGCAAACAATTACTAAACTGGAGATTTTTTTCATTCTAGTGCTCCATGAGTTGTATTCTACCTACCCCTCTGTTTCTGACATCCTACCTATGACATACCCTGTTTAAGTCCCAATTAAAAATTCAGTGAAATAAATGTGCCTAGCTGACTTATCAGTGTCAGGATGGTAGTTACTGGATAGGTTGTAGATGTTATTCCTATATATCAAGGGAATGAGTACTCTAACCACTGTGGTTACAGACCATGAATGAGCAAAATTATGTGGTCACCATCCATTCTTTAAAAGCTTTGTGTTGATGAAGATTCTCTGATAAAGGGATATGGCAAGGAAAATGAGTATAAATTATTGGTTATATATTGGAGGAGGCAATGTCCACCAAGCTTCTGTCTGACAAAGTCCAGACTTGGAAAAAGGCCTGGCAAAGCCGGCATTCCAGGATATTGTCAAAACCATCCCTTCTAGAAATTGGCTATATTCTAGTAATTATATGTATTATGAATTTATTCAAACTGGAAACTCTCTGATTGTTATAAGAATTCCATTACCCAAATAACTGTTGTCGATTGTTGAGAAGAGTACTTATGATAACACATATAGAAATCATGGAAAATATAGTTATACTGACTTTAAAATGAAATTGGACGTAGAAAGCAAAAATAATTAAAACTAAGAAGCAAAGAAGCAGTATACATAAGAAAAAGACATGCTTGCCTTTTCTGTTCTTTAAGAGATTAAGTTTTAACATCTTAATAGTGAATAAGACATGATAGCCTTTCTTACTTTTTGCAGAAGATAGGTTTTAGCTTCTTAGCTCATAGATTAGGAGGCACAAATGTTTCATTGAATTAACAATTGTAGGACCTAACGTAACTATAACATATCTAGTAAGGTAACAATAACAAAATAGTTTTAGGTTAGTAGTTAATAGGGTATAGGGTTTATTGTAGCCTATAACATAGTCTAGCTAATTAAGAATAAATAAATATATAAACTAATTAAGAATAAACAAATAAAAGTAGTGTTTAGGGAAATGTTCAATTTCAGTCTTTTATCAAAGCAGGTTTAAAGGGACTAAGAACAACATTATTCTTTTAAAAAATAAGGCTTATTTTTACAGTGCATGAGACAGTCCATGAGAATTTGACCATGACTTTATGATAAAGTGCATAGTTTTATGTCTGGTGTCCTGAAGCAGTTTGGACTACATGGTCACATGTGGTCCCTAGTTAACAAGAAGCTTTTCATTTATGCTAAGATAGGGTTTCTAAATTAATGTAGTACAGTGACCTTTAAATGCTTCTCTTATCAAATGAGGTAATGGTTTGAAGAAACCTCTGAAGGAAAAAATTATTGGTTTATACCAACTAGCTACATACCATCATTGTGGTGGTGGTGGTGGTGGGGTTGATAACATAAATTGTACTAATGGTTGAGTCTTTAAGATTACTGGGAAACTGAAAAGAGAATTGTATAATGAAGCAGATAATGAAAATCTTGTCTGTGCACCTGTATAAAACCTTTCAACAATAAAGAACAGACAGCATTTTGCTCAAGCAGGGTACTGTGTCTGCTTGCAACTTGCTCCAGAAGTTCATGTCTTTCCTCTGTGCCAACTCCACCCATCCTTCGGGACCCCAAGAGTTCTGCTGGGGCTGGCTCCTGGCAATATATGTTTTACAATCCCCCCAAAAAAATAGAAATTATGAATATATTTTGTAGGTTTTATAATGAACATTTTAGCTTAAATTTTCAGTTAATATTAATTTTCAGTTAATATTATATTATACTGAAAATTACTCAGTTTTCTTTTATTGCCCTTGAGTAACTCATGATTTAATGAGTGAAGCAGCAAACAATTATAATTGGATCAGAAATAATCATGGTAGCACAAGCGAAGGGATTCTTCCATCACAGGGAACAGAAGCTGAACCCTGCTTGGATCACAGAAAGCTTCCAGAAGGAGATCTGGATCTTGTCTGAAGAGTAACTAGGAATTAGTCAAATGAAGAGGAAATTTGAAGAGGACATTCCAGATAGGAATATGGGTAAAGAAACCAGCCCAGAAACATCAGGTCATGCTTTGGAGTCTAGAAAGATATCAGTATTTCAGGATTACCACGTACAAGGCAGGAGTGGTAAAATACAGTGTTGACCAGCACACTGTGGTCAGATAAAGCTGGCATGAATTGTTGGGAAATTAGAATCTATTTTTTCAAATAATTTTTAAAAATGTTGATTAACATATATTAATTTTACATATTAATGGGGCTCAATGTGATATCTCCAAACGTGCATACAGCTTGAAATAATCTATAGGTAATTGAAATGCAGTAATGGTATTCAAATTGATGACTCAAAATTGAAACCACCTGGGGCTGGAGCGGTGGTTATGGTGCGTGTTGAGCATGTGCGAGTACATGGGTTCAAACTCCAGCACCCACATACACAGCTAAGTGTCACAGCAATGAAAGCCCTGTGAAAAACACAATAAAAATGATTATTGATTATTGATTCTCTTTCTCTCTCTGTCACTGTCCTCTCTTAAAAAAAAATTACATTTGTGGCTGACTCATACATATCCTATTAATCGCTTTTAAAAATGTTAAAACCTCTTTTATAGTTCCTCATCTGTGAATTTCATAGGAAAGGAAAAATATCCTCTCCTTAAAAATACTGAAAATGCTGTCATTCACTTTTTCTGCCTCTTTTGCTTCTGTGAAAAGAATGGAACTTATACTGCTCTCCCCCACCAGGTAAATCAAGAGTTAAGAGCTGATGAAGCTAGACAATGCAAGGGGTCTCCTTGGTGACAGCAGATTGCTAACTCTACTGTTCTTATCAAACACTGTTAACAGGGGTTGGGGCAACCTTTTCTGCCTTCACCCTGTCCAATTATTTTAACTTCATTATCTGTCTGTTTTAGAATCTAATCCAGGATTTCACATTATATTTAATTGTCTATAAAGTCTCCATTTTCTTTTTCATTCTTTCTTTCTTTTTTTTTTTTTTGTTTTGTTTTCTTAGTCTTTCATGACCTGACTACTTTGGCGCGTATTGGCTATGAATTTTGTAGAATGTCCCTCAGTTTGGACTTCATTGATATTTTCTTATACTTCGATCAAGCTCATTGATCTTTCTTTCCTTCTTCCTTCCTTTCTTCCTTTATTTTTGGAATACCAAGGAAGTGAAGGGCTATCTCCTCCAACTGTATGAGAGATGTCCTAATAGCAACATTGCTCCATTTGCTCCATACTGGAAATAAGAGTCCTGAGTTTACCATTTGTAATTAATATTTAATATTAAAATTTTGTAGTTCTGAGCGTTTTCTGTTTCTTCTTACACATTTGCCACTAATATTACTTAGATTTGATCTCATCTATGGATCTTTCCTGCAGCACTGTCACCGCAGAGTACTAATGGTAATTTCCCTTCATTTCTTCTACATTCCTAAATTAGAATACTTTGCAGCAATGTTTATTATTTTTGGATCATTTGCATATTTAGTCATTATTGATAGTAATACAGAGTTAGGCATATTTATTTTATGCTTTGGGTTATTATAGGATGCTATTATTTACTATGCTTCTCAAATTGTCACCTTTGTGTCACCCTGTGTCCTTTCAGTATTCCATTACACAGCTTCATTTTAATATTTCCTTACTCTGTGACATGACAAGAAGCTTCAGGTTCCATCACCAAGCATTTTCACTGACTCAAGCTTTGAATCAGCCAATTATATAAGGAGTCTCTCTTCCTTTTGTTGAAGAATAATATTTATAAGCCAAGTTATAGTTGCGGAACTGCGAATTTCTACAGGAATGTCATTGATTCCAGGTTCTTTCAGTGAACAAAACTATGACTTATACATATAAGATAAATTTATAATGAGCATGTATACATTTCTACATAGCATACATATTCATATAGCATAAATATATTGTGTACACACAGGTGTGTATGTGTAAAGAATGAGTGCATTGTGGTAGCATTCCTCATTGCTTGTTTTAACTATTTTCCAAAGAGTCAAAAGTTGGTGTTTCAGTATTTATTTGTCTTATATATTAAAAATATAAAACAGTTTCCTTAATATTACTTCTGTGAAAAACTATTTTTCGACTTGAGTGTTGTAATTTATAATTCTATGCATTTGCCTCTATTATTTTAGTTGCATTCCATAAATATTCATATGTTACATTTTATGTATTCTCTTTAATATATTTCTTAATTTTCCTTGAGGTTTACTCATTGACTCATTTCTTTTTCTTTTCTTTTCTTTTCTTTTTCTTTTTTTTTTTAGAAATGTACTGCTTTGAAATATTTGGAGTAGTTCTAGATAATTTTTGCTATTGATTTTTAATTTCATTCCATTATGACCTGAATATTTTGTAGTTTATGATCCTTCTGAAAGTAACTGATGTTCCCTCCCTCAATTCCATGCCATAAGGAATCTTTTCTCAGAATTTCCATAATCATTTTCTACAAACTTCTGATGAGGTTCATGAAGAGAACTCTTAGGAGAGGATGTGGGCTTCCAGAGGCTTCTAAATTTATCAATTATCATCAAGTTGTAGAAAAGAAAGAAAAAGAAATAGAAGAAGTAATTATGCATTAATGAAAAAATATGTACACATTATGCCAGGAACCTATGAATGTGCAGGAGAAGATGATGCTGTCATTACTGCACGGGTTGGCCAGTGATTTCAAGAATCAATTTTTGGATTGATATGGATTTTTTTCTTACCTATTATCCTCAGAGTAAACAAGTTCAACCAAATCTTTTTCTGTCTCAGAATAATTGTTGCTCTGGAATCATAATGCTCCCACAAAGTAGGAATCAATATTTACCACTATGAATTATGGCTTATAATAGCAATGATTATTGTGAGTTGTAGACTATTAATAATATAGGGCTTTTCATATCAAGAATATTAAGCAAATAATATGTTAAATTTAAAACATAGTTTCTAAAGGAGAAAATCAATGCCAGGAATGGTGGGGCTCTAAATACAAGACAGTTCCTTGCAGCAGAGCAACTTATTAGGATATATCTGAGTCAGAAGCAAGAGGAGAAAGTTCAGGTGAATGTGAAATATGCAGTGAAGAAAAACATCAGTAAGTTATTCAGCTGCCCAGAATTTTTCCAACCCTAATATGAGTGGCAGAGGGAGAAAAAGATGCAATATTTAAAATCTGAAAGAGAGTATCCTAGTAGGAAACTTCAATTGTTGAAGCATATGCTTTGCCACGGGGATGTTGTTACTTGATGTGAGATATAATTATTCAATAGAAATTGTAGTAAGGTTTCAATGTAGCAGAATAGATTCCAACAAGTCATAAGAGTAATGATGACTACAGTCACCTAATTTTATCTAAATTGTATAGCCTAAACTCAATAGTCACAGCCAATCATGGACTATAGATTTCTATGTCTATACCTGAAATCAAACATTTTTGAAAGAAATGGTGTCAGTAGAGAAAACTATATTTTAAGCTACTCTACCAAAGTTCAGATTTTACCAGCTTGCTTACATTTTGACAATTTTTTTTTATTCCATGTATTTTCTTATCCACTAGAAGAAATTAAATGAAATTTAAGATCTTGAATCTTTCACTATCTATTCACTTCACAAACTAACAAAAACATTGTCTTGCTGTTTTTGGATTCATGATGAAATGTTACAGGTGTCAGTTGACTCAATTCTTGCTCATTTTTTTCTTCCAACATTAGTGGAATACTTTCTGTTACAGAAAACTGTATCTAAGTGAGGTAGGGTGGGTGGGAGTCTAAAATAAAGAAATTTTATTCTTTCCATATTCATTTTTGGGTTTATCACACCATGAAACATACATAACTGGTATGAAAGATAGCTTTTTCTTTATGCTTAATATTATATATTAGTGATGTAAACTGATTTTACAACTGTAAATAAGATGTGATCTTATCTGTATTATTGCTTTCTCAAATTTGTTGATGCATATATGACACAAGTATTTTAGCTGTGTAATTTAATCTGGATTTAATCCAAGATCAAATTATTTTTATCATATAGCATAGCTTTTACAAAGCAACAGACAATGTTAACAATTTTAAACATTGCAAAATAATGAACGGTGATCTTTCAGTCATCTAGAATTATCTTATGACCCTAGTATAAAAATCTATAAATAAATTGAAAAATCCAAATTTTGAAATTTTATATTACCTACAGTACAGCTCCTTTGGTTTGTTATCTTCTATCTAACCCATTCCTTCAAGATACAGTTGATAATTTTGGTTATCAATGATTATCTATCCGCTTGTATAAAATTTCTACTCTCATGAAAACCTTAATTATTTTAATATTTTGTGCATATCTTAGAAACTGCATAATAAAAATGCATTTTTATTATATCTATTAAGAAAACTCCTACCAGGGTTGAGAATATAGGTTAGTAGTAGAGTGCAGGATTAACACTAGTAAGGATTTGCATTAAACCCTAGCATGGAAAAAAAATCCTTGTACTACTATGCTTCATTTTAAAGTATAATTTCCCTCATTTTTTTGTCTTTGGATACAAATAAAGCTGAAATATTCCATCAGTGGCTTGCCACTCTTGTAATTTTTGGATTTCCCATGTATTTTTAACACTGAAAGGTGAAATAATCATGTTCAAGAGCACAGAGTCATTTCATTGTTTTATTTCTCTTTTTTGCCCCAAATCGTATTCCGTTCACTGATTTTTTCTGTCTTGTTAGAACATGTACATGGAGGGACTTTGGCTCCAGTCCAGTCACACCGAATTGCCATTGTCACTAAAAATAAACTGGCTAGATGGGCTGTTGGCACTTGCATATTGCATATTCTTTCCATTAGATATCAACATTGACTTATGCAGTTCCACTGAAACATTTTAGTGCCTGAGTGTAGTGCCTGACAAGAGCTTGTTGTGTATCAGTAAGCAAGCACAGTCTACCCTGAACAGGCTGATATTTTATTTATGCTGTACTCTCTTAGCTTCTCTATAGAGAGTCTGTGTTTCTCTGTTCAGTTTTCATAATCTTCCATTGATTTTGGCAGGATCAAAATACTCAGCCTAAAAATAGATTGTGCTTATGGCTTAATTTTTTTAAGATCTCTTTATCAATCAAGATTTGAGAATTCTCATTTACTGGGCAAAAAAATCAGGTGACATTACAGAAGCATGGTGTGGTTCTTTGACATTTAAAATTTCATGTACAAAATCACCCATGGGACTTGTTAAAATATGCACCAACTACAGAGATTATGATTCAGATGGTTATGGTAGAGTAGAGGAATGGGCAATTTAATATGAATTCCCAGGTGACTTTGATGCAGGCTGCTGGAACAGCACTTGATAGAAAGCTGGTACCTTGGAGTAAGCATGAGACTATTGTGTTGGTGTTGGTCAAAAACAGATTTAATCTTAGCTGAGAATTTTTCAACACTGCAGAATTTCTGTGAAGATTAAAATTTTAGCATAAACAGTGTTTTGTTTAATTCAAAGGACATACATCATATGATGTGGACTATTTAATATGAAAATCCTTCCACTTATATACCTGGGATCTTTTAACCAGAGGCTCTAGAATTTACTCAATATAGCTTTTCTGAAGAAAGTATAATTTACTTAATATTACATATGTTCCACAATATGGCACATAGTGTATTAATATTCACATATCTACTTCATTTGTGCTAAATCTCTTACGTTTATCTTTAAATATTTATCCCACAGATTTTGTCTACCCAGAATTTAAGCATTTTCATTACCTATTTGTCTTGGAGCAATATATTAAATGATTTTCATAATTAACTTTGGTATTTTAGTGAGAATATAATTGACTGTTTATGAGGACAATGTGGTGACTTTTTGGTTCATAGTAATAAGCAACAACTGTATGATTATGATAGAGAAATATGATGGAAAGTTGAGGAATACCATAAGGCCTATTTCTAAAGACTTCTGAAAAATCTTCACCTATTTGAAATTTTGATAAACTATTACTGCATTGTGACAGATGCTTTTATTCTGGTATGGAGAATGAAGCTCCATACATAGCAAGGAAAGTGAAAATTCCTTTTAGACCAAAATTATAATTTTGTCATGAGAAAAAACATTTACTTACTCCCTAAAGATAAAATAATCTTGAACATTAAAATAAGAAAATTTTCAGGATACAATTGCACATTTTGTAATGTACAAAGATTTTTTTATATCCCATTAGGAATTTTTGATAAAGTTCCACATCTGAGGTTAATGTCTACATCTTAAGGGCACAAGTCCTGAATGAAGGTAGAATTGGTTCAGAAATTTGATGGAAAATATATATGACTAAGATCATGTAATACAGGGAAGTATATAAGAATAAAATTGAAAATAGGCAATCAGAAAGATGAGTCTTTCTAAAACTCAAATAACAGGGAAATTAACATCAGAACAAATTACCATAATGTGCAAGTGCACATCACTGACTTTTCCTCTTCTATCCAAATAAATATTCATATAAATCAATAAAAAGAAGTGTCAAAGCTTTTCCATCCTGAAAAGGAGCGAGCAAGTAAGTTTCCTCTATATGAAAACATTATTATTTACTGGATCCACAAGTAGCAACTATTGGAATTTAGTCCAAAATAAGAAGGATAAAGGAATTTACATACTCAAAAACAAGAGTATCAATGGTAGGAGGAAACCCTTCTCATTCCTCTTATCAGTGAACCATTCTCCATGTCATCTCTGAAAAAGGAAACTGGTATGCTTTGCTGTTTACTCAGTTGACAAGTTGACATCTTCATAATATAACTTATGATTAATCATAATTGGAATCACAATGAAATATGGACTGTACTCAACAGAAAGAAAAATTTTCCAAATAAGAAATTGGCAGAATACTTTTTCAATATTACTTCCAGAGTGTTTTTGATATGCTGCAGCTTATCAAGCAATCATCTAAACTCTTTATATGACTGAAGAAGAATGATTTTCTTCTAGGGACCAACCACATATTTGATTAACAACACAGTTAAAGAAAAAAAAATAAATCATACCTACTTACTTTATTTGATGAATATATACAAAACATAACATTGAAGAGTCATCTGAAATGATGCTATGAAAATCATAATAAAAAAGAGACAGTAGTGTTTAAGAATCACCCTTAAGTTAAGCATATTGATTTTGGTCATGAACTAATAAATATAAAGTATTATAAAATTGTAGTTATGACCATCGATTCATAGGAAAAGTAAAGTCTCACATTTTTTAAATAGGCTGTTATGTATATCAAACTGACCAAGTGGAATTTTGAAAACATAAGAAAGTAAACAGTTAAGGAGGGATTTCAGTAGCTTTACCACGTTACGACATTATTTGAAGCAGCTTAATTCGTTACCGTTCAGAGGAATTAGAAGAACTGGAGACAATGAAAAAAACACAATAGAGAGATATCCAAATATGCAAAATAATTCATCCTAGACACAAGAAATTTTGCATCCATCCATAATACCACCCTTCTCTGGCCTACCTGTTTGTATCTTGTTTCCTGCACACCTTCAAGTCCACTAGGACTCCCATTCCATTTGTGTCTAGCAAATTTCTGGTTCAGCCCTTTGGTAATCTTGTTCCCTAGTCACTGGAAGGTGAGGTGGACAGGGATTTCCACTCCGCCAAGCCTTGGATAAGGGTGATCAGCAAATGGTTCCATAGAAGCAGTCTTTGCTATTCTGCAGTGTGGAAGGTTTACCCACAAATTAAGAGTGGTAGACTGTCAAGTGCTAGGCTGTGAAACAGATATCTAAGACAACAAAAACCTTTTCCACAGGCTTTTCCGTAACCTTTTCATGGACTTTAAGCATTAAGGAATTCTTTCAACTTGATCCATAATATTTGTTGTGAGAAAATGAACGTGAGTAGTGCCTGCATATTTACTAATATTCAAGTGTCTGTGGCTGTTTTGAGGTCTCAGGTTTTTTTTTTTTTTGAACAACCTTACAAGATTTTAACAAAATAATATAAAATGTATATATATATTCTGGAGGTCTCAGGTTTTAATTTGATTTCAAAAATAATATAGGTGGTGAGGGTGTAGCTCAATGGTAGAGTGCTTGCTTAGCCTGTATGAGACCTTGGATTCCATCCCCATGACAGGAAAGAAGGTGCAGGAGTTGGCTGGAGCAATGGCTCAGAGGCTATGGTGCTTGCCTGGCATGCAAGAGTTGGGTATTTCAAACCCCCAGCATCATGCACGCAATGAAGTGTCAGAGCATTGAAGGCCACATCAAAAACTAAATAAAAAATGATTCTCTCTCTCTCTCTCTCTTTCACTGTCTCTCTCTCTTAAAATTAAGGGGGGGAGCAGAAAAAAAGAGAGTGCAGAATAGAAAGAGAGAGTCAGGGAGGGAAGGAACAAAAAGAAAAGAAAGGAAGGAAGGTAGGAAGGGAGGGAAAAGGTAAGAGGAAAGAAAAACGGCAGTGTGATGTGATTTTGTTTCTTTGCCTACTCAAGTCTATGGACCAAAACGTTTATCTGGTATATTTTAATTTACCTGAAATATACAAAAATGTAAACCTGTGATTTCTGAAATATTTTCCATCATCTCCTACTGTTCACATGCTGGAGAAGTAATTTAGCAGTAAGTTTGCATACTATTTTATATGCTTATACATTAACTAAGTAATATTTCGACTGGTATTTATTTTTGTGTTACAAGTTGCACACTAATTTAAAATGTAAAGATATTCTTCAAATATCACATTTCTATTCCAAAGGTTTTGCTGATATAGTGACAGGGATAGATTCATATTTTTACTTCACAAATCCTTGATTTATCAGGTAAGTATGGACTGTCTCATTCCTTTCCCCCCATTTTCTCTGCTTTATATTTCAACTTTTCATTAATTTTTTAAAATATCATTTGGTACTTTAACTCTGGAGATAAAATATTTGTAAAATTTTTAAAAGAAGTTGATATTTTAATTAGTATAATATTGCCACCTTTTATTTGTAATTATCTCTTATTTACATAATAAAACTAATTCCAAATGCACTCATTTGTTATAATTTCAAAATGTGGTAAAATTATTATTTTCACAGTAATACTGTACTCCACCAAAATTGATAAGCCATTGATGCACTCAGTATCAATAAAATAATTTTCAAATAATTTTCAGTTTTTAAATGTTTCCTCTCGTAGTGGAACCAACACATTTTCATTCGTCACTTTGCATTTTGTGTGTTCACAGGATATTGGGAAATGATAATCGTAAACTTAATTTAGAAGAACAATAATTTGATGTAAATTAAAGCATCTGCTTCCACATCTTAATAACAAATCGGATTTCAAATTCAGTATCATCAGTATCTCCGTGTGAGCTTCAGTATTTTGATCCCTCATACTGTGCTTCTCCCTAATACTTTCTCAACTATTTTCACTCCTGAATATTTTTCATCTCCTGTACCACTCCCTCTAATATATTCTTTGCAAGAAAATATTGCAATATTCCAACACTGCTGGCAACTGCATGGAGTGTGTGATGTAAAAAATGATCAGTTGAGCACTTTCTAAAAGCCTTCTGATGTTGGCTGAGTAGTCCTTCTCTCAGCTCTGGACCTTGTGGGAAGCCACAGGCATGGATTTTCATAGTCTAAGATAAATATGAATATCTATTTGCCTGGTCCAGAAAGTTGTCTTGATTTTACTTCCAAGTTATCTGATTTGTCTGTTCCATGTCCCAGGACACTGAGAGCATCAACAGTTGACTATGGCCAGGATTTCTGTAGGATCATATAGGAATCTACAAATAGGAAAACCAGTAATTGAGATATAGCAAGCATATCAGTGTAACAACCATATGTAGCCTGTAAGCTAAAGAGCAAGAGTACAGTGGGTTCATGTTTTGGGGTTCTTGGTAGATGCCCCTCTAAAGAGACTGTTAAAATTACAACATTTGAGCACAAGGAACTAAGCATCCTTCAGCTCTGGCTTTCCATTCTTTTGTACTTTTTATCTTATGTGTTCTTTGCCTTTCTTGTTTGTTGTTTTCAGAATAAATCAAATTTAAACCAACTGCTGTCAGGGTTGAGTGGTCACTCAATCCTCAAATATGGCTTCTTTGCCTGTGATTTGAAAGTTCTGTACTTAGAAGAGATGGGCATTGCTGTATTACACTTTCCTGGAGAGGCAGAATTGTTTGCTTGCCAGATAATGATTGCTCACCTTTTGGTAATTTAGAGTCCTCCCTGTTTTAAGTCCATGTATTTCTTCTAGCTGTATATGTTTAGGTAATTCTGCCCTGACTTCTTTTTAAAGAGTTTAGTTGTTTTCTCAAATATAGTTACTATTTTTATCCCATTCTGAAGCTTTAAATTAAATACAAATACTTAAAAACCATGCATACAGGCTGGTAAATTTTGCAGTGAATATATCCATGAAATAAGAAACCAGATAAAATTAGAAAATTAGCTCCACCCCTAGAATGAGACTCTTCCTTTATCCAGGTAACTCTACCCCAAATGTCATCAAATACTCTTCTTTTAACATTAAAATAGTTTGCTTACTAATGAATATTACATAACTAGATCTATGCGTTTGCTCTTCATAGAGGAAATGAAATAGTATCTAGCAAGGATATAGTAATGACACCTGGAATGGGGAAACTATGTAAAAATCAGGTAATCCTCAAACATGATGGCACTCATGTTGACTAACCAAAGAAATGCACTATGCATGTCCATTAAATGAGAACATACAGGGGATTTGAGTCACTATCTTATTATGCAAATGGAATAAGGAGAGAAAGAGATTTGTATAAACTAACTTATCAGGTAAGCTTTCATAAAAGACACTGATCAATGTTCACTTTATTTTTATACAAATCATTTATAGTTAAAATTTTCTAATTGTTTTACATAAAAAAGAAACTATATAAATATATACATATAATTTTTTAAATGTCTTCATGGTTAGTCCTGGTACTAAAATTTTATTTCATAATATGTTATTTTTGGAAAGTCTAAAGTAAAAATCATAGTACTGACATTGTAAATGACTTTTTAAAGAGTTGAAAACTTAATCTCCCTCTTAGAGTTTATAGTTCACATTGCAAAGCATTTTCAAGGAAATGACCAAGTTAACCTTGGCTCTGAAGGTCTCTCTCTTTGTTTGTTTTCATTTTCTCTTCACTTTCGCATTACACTTGTAGTTCAAACAATGAGTTTCACGGCAGCATGATAGTGTACATTTCCTCAATTTATTGCATTTAGAAGTCATTACTAATAGTTTTGTTTCCTTGTTCTGAAAATGTTGAAATAACCCCAAAAGATATGAGGTTATAAAGATCACTTACTTTTCTGTGTTTCAATTTATCTGATTATAAGGTGAGAACAATGTGTCCCATCAACTTTGGTCTTTGGGACTTTAAGACCAAATGAGTGCAAAAAGTTTCAGAGGACACTGCAAGAAAGTAGGCATGTAAACTGTGTTAATGACCTGACTGCCAGATAGTAATGGAAAATGCATGAACCAGAGTTTCCAAATATCAAAAAAGTAAAATATTCACTTTCATCAGCTCTTAGACTCACCTCTGGGAAGATTAAAGACCCTTCTCTTTTGTGTAATAATCCCTACAAGTTATTTAGTTCAAAAATTTTAAAAGAATATCCCAAAATGATGGAAGGATTTTCTCAGATTCAGAAAAAAATAAAAAGTTTAGTATAGACCTAAAGGAATAATGTCAGATAACATGGCAAATAATGCTTTAGAAAAAAAAAAGCTTCCAAATCCTTTTGAAACAAGATGAAATGGAATAGATGCATTTGTTATCTGTAAAAGCCAGGGTCATTTTAGAAGGGATGAAAATGGTAGAAGTACTCCGATGGCCTTTTGTTGCATTTTCTTTAGCAAAGGATGTGATCTTCAATATGGACAGAACAAAACAAATGCTCAGAGCACATCACAGGTGAAGAATCTCACTCTTCTGAATGAATTCAAGTTGATGGGCCTACAGAAGCCAGAAGAGCTATGAGAAATGACCCGCAAGCCAGCTTTGATAATCTTTATATAAGAGTGGGAAAGGAGGACTTCAGAATACTGAACATGAACAGAAGTGCTAAATTAAAAAAATAGAAAAAGCACACTCTGACCATGCTCTAGAGAGAAGACCAAGAGATCCGTTGATAACTTCTTGAAGGCAGACTAAATTCTCAAGATGTTATTTGGAAAATAGACCAGAGTGCACCTGTCTTAGCATAATAATTTTAAAGAGTATGAAATCAAGCTGCAGAAAGGTTAGTACTTTGTCCCCTAAAGTCTTTGCCAAATTGCAACTCATTATGGTTTGTGAAAAGTGAGCTAACCAGATGTACTTCCTGTGCCTTGACTTCTGCATACATAAATCAGGATCACACTAGAATCATGCTTATAACAGCCAACCCCAGCTTCAAAATCCACAGTCTCATACATGATTGCAGTTTCTCCTTTGACCAGAAATAACAATGCTTCTATTTCTCTCATCTTTCATCTATCTGCTATGTCATTATGTGCTGTTATATGTATGCAGTTTGAGAAAACTATGGTAGTGCTGCAGATTTCATTCTGCTGCCCTTGTTTCTTTTTGTTAATGCCTTGGTATCGCAGGAGAGTGGAGATTTGAAGCTCCAAGTCTCCAATTTTTGTGTTTTGATGAAAGAAAATTTGTAAGTAAGACATGAAAAATCAAGCAAAATAAATTTATCATAAGTGAAAGTATAGTATGGCTCAAGCAGAGAGATTTCTCAAGAGAGAATGGATCTCTCTCAGAAGAGAACAAAAAAGGAAACAACATGGCTTCCAATTTTATTGATGCTTCATGGTAGCCTTGAGAGTTGGAGACCATCTTCTTCAGTCTTTGCCAACCAAGTATTCAGCTCCTCCTTCCTGTAGGGCAGTGAGCTTTGAGCCTAGTTGGTCCTCTCTGGAATGTCAAAGCAACCCCCTTCTATTAAGGGGGGCTTCATCTACAAGAGAATCCCACGATAATGTGGGTATTAGGGTTAATCACCAAATAAAATCTCCCTTAGCACACCGAGGCTACTAATGAAATGTCCCTCCTGAACTACATTGAGAAAATCATGGCCATAAATCCTAATGACCTCAGCAGCCCCTGTCAGGAGTTTGCCCCATTGATCTTTCTTCCTTGATATATTTATTAATTGGCTTGCTTCATTTCCACCTGTTTATTGTTTATTCTCAGGGTTTGTACATCTGTTTATATATTTTTTCTCAATTATTATTTGCTTTAAAAATAATTTAAAGGAAACCCATGATGCTGCCATATTATTGATTTGCATTCCACTGTTCATTGCTAACACCACTTAACATTTATACCTGGAAATGTGAATCTTCCCAAATTTCTTGTCCGTGGAGTATATTGCCCAATTACCTTCCTCTCCTTCCAGTCCACATGCACTGCGCTAGAGTTGCCTGTTCCTCTAAAATCTGTTGGTGCCCTTGTTCCAAGTCCAATCCCAGTTTTCTTTACTTTAATTTTTATCTCTTTCCTCACTCCTAATGTGTTCTTCTCACTATTCTTTAAAACAGTCTCCTAACAAAGCTACTATAGCTGCCATTCACTAATATTTACTCAAATAAGTAGCAGTGTTGGCCTCCTTTCTCACTGGAAATGTTAAATCACTTGAGATCTAATCTCAAACAATTGGTAGTTCACAGAAAGCAGAGGTTTTGACAATGACAAGAAGAGACAATACACTACAGTAATAATCTTTCTTTTTAATTCCCCTGTCCTGCCCAGTCCCTGGGTGCAAATCTCTACTGTATTCCCCCTGATTATAGCTATAAATGTACAAACATATATAATTTTAATTTACTTATCCAGCCCTATATGCCTTCATTGGTATTATGTAGCTTATCAGGGGAGTAGAGTTCACCATACAGTATTTATAACCCTCCCTTTCCCTCCTCATCCTCCCCCTCTTCCTCCTCCTCACACACCTCTTACCCCACTTCATAACTAGAGTTCCCCCACATTGTGTGCTACTCAAAATTTGATGAGTCAAATATATAAAGTTGACTACTTTCACACGAACCTTAGTTTTATTGTAACATCCACATATGAGAGAAAATATTCAACCTTTGATTCTCTAAGTTTGACTAATTTCACTTAGGATAATTTTCATACATTTAACCACAAAAGTCATGATTTTATTATTTTTACAGCTAAGTAGAACTTCATGTATATACCACAATATTTGTGTATACTCATTAAGTGATAGGCATCTGGGTTGATTCCATAATTTGCCTATTGTGAATTGGGCTGTTATAAACAATAATGTAGTTATGTCACAATAATATGCTGATTTTATTACTTCATGGAAAATTCCCAGGAATGGGATAGTTGGGTAATATGGTGGTTCCATCCCTAGTTTTTGAGAAGTCTCTAGACTGTTTTCCAGTGTGGATATACTAATCTGCAGTCCAACCAACAGAGTATAAGTTTTCCTTTCTCCCCAAAACCTCTCCAGGATGTGTTGCTGTTTGAATTCTTAATATTTGCCATTTTAACTGGAGTGAAGTGGAATTTTATTGTAGTTTTGATTTGTATTTCTCAGACTGCTAGAGATGTTGAACATTTTTTCATGTATTTATTGGCTTTCTGTATTTCTTCTGTTGAGATGTTTCTATTTAGCTCTTTTACCCATTTGTTGATTGGGCTTAATTTATTTTTGGTATTAAGTTTTTGAGTTCCATGTATAGTCAGGACATTAGCTCCTTTTTGGAGGAGTATCTGGCCATGATACTCCTTCACATCCTTCACATTCTTGAATAATTCTTTAGCTTTCCAAAAGTTTTTTAGTTTAATAATATTCCACTCATTGAATTTTGATTTTAATTCTTGCACTATGGGAGCTTTGTTAAGGAAGTTAGTGCCAGCACCTATGTGGTGGACTGCTGATTCTATTTTTTTAATCTAGAGGTTATATGTATTCTAGTTTAAATCCTAAATCCTCAATCCATTTCAATTTGATATTTGTGCAGGATGAGAGATAAGGATCTACATTTTGCATATGGTTGTCCAGTTCATCCAGCAACATTTATTGAACAGGCTATCTTTCTTTGAACATATATTTTTGTACCCTTTGTCAAATATCAAAAGATTTGTGGATTTGTTTCCATGTTTTCTTCTCCATTGCATTGATCTGTGTCTGTTTTGATAACAATACCATGCAGTTTTTGTTACCATAGCTCTATAGTATAATTTCAGGTCAGGTATTATGATATCTGCAGCTTTTATCTTTTTTTACTTAGTAGTGATTTGGTTATTCTGAGTTTCTGGTTATTCCAATTAAATTTGAGAATCGATTTGTCTATATCCATGAAGTTTGTCCTTGTTATCTTGATGGGGATTCCATTGAGTCTGCACAGTGCTTTTGGCAGAATGGCCATTTATATTGACCGATTTTGCCTCTCCAGGAATATAGGATGTATTCTACCAACTCAGGTTTTCTTCAATTTCTTTCTTCAATATTAGAGATTTTTAATTACAATTGGTAGATTTATTCCCATTCCCATGTTTCTTTTGTTTGTTAGTTTTTTTGTTTGTTTGTTTGTTTTTATATTATTGGTTTTTGTTGTTGTTGTTATCATGAATAGTACGGATTTACTGATTTCTGCTTCGGTTAAATCACTGATGAAGTATAGGAAAGATATTGATTTATGGGTGTTGATCTTGTAGCCTACAACTTTGCTAAATTCAATTGTAATCTTTTAGAAGTCTTCAAGTGGAAAGTTGAGTTCAGTAGAAGAATTCCTAATCCGTGGAATTTTAGTGCCCCTGTGGATTAACAGCTCCTCCCACAATACAGGGAAAGAATCAATACTGACAGTCAATGTAAATAATATACAACACTGAACAGTTACTTAGATCCCATTATGACTATTAAAATGTTAATTGCCACCTAAGAGAAAATAGGGTCAGCTACTATCTTCAGAGTAAACAGTACTTACCTGTCATGTATATCTGATTTAAAAGCCAACACTTATTATCAATCTTGGCACTCATAGCATTAATGGATACACAGCGCCAATGGTGAGGGCTTGTAATATAAACCAACTGGGGCTAAGGTGTAGACAGGTTACACATAACTGGGACCAAAGTAAGTGTAAAAGGAAGATAGAGGGAGGTTTATAACTTCAAAGCATGCATAGGGAGAAAGTAGAGAGGATATAAAATGAGATGGATTTTAAAAAGAGAGGAATATTTTCTTCATTTTTGCCAATCTGATTGGCATGAGGTGATATCTTAATGTAGTTTTCATTTGCATTTCTCTGATTTCTAGTAGTTTAGAGCACTTTCTCATGCATTCATTCATTGCCTTGATCAATGTCCTCTGTTGAGAAGTTTCTATTTAGCTCTTTTGCCCATTTATTGATTGGGTTGTTTGTGTTTTTGTAGTTGAGATTTTTGAGGATTTTGTAGATTCTAGATATGAGGCCCCTGTCAGAGGAATCACAGCCCATGATTCTCTCCAAATCTGTAGGAAACCTCTTGACTCTTGATAATTTCCTTGGCAGTGCAAAAACTTTTTAGCTTTATGGCATCCCAATCACTGATGTTTGACTTTACTTCCTTCACTTTAGGAGACATGTTGAGAAAGGCTTTGCCTACTCCCAAATACTGATGTATTGGACCTAACTTGTCTTCCATCAGTTGTGAGGGATTGTGGAGAGATAGGCACACTAGCACACTGTTGGTGGAACTGCAGACTGGTACAGCCTCTCTGGAAAGCACTGTGGAGAATCCTCAAAAAACTAGGGATGACCCTACCATATGATCCTACTATTCCTCCTTTGGGTATTTTTTCCAGGGGATTTAGTATGAGCACACTACAGTGACATAGCGAAATCAATGTTCATAGCAGCTCAATTACAATAGCTAAATTATGGAAACAACCCAGATGTCTCTCACTGGATGAATGGTTCCAAAAACTGTGGTACATATATACCATGGAGTTTTACTCATTAATTAGAAACAATAATATTGCAGCCTTTGAAGGTAAATGGATGGCTATGGAAGAAACTATGCTGAAAGAAATAAGCATAACCCAGACAACCAAAGGTTGAAAGTCTTCACTCATCTGTGGAGGCCCAGAGCTAGACCCTGGCCATTGAGAAAGGAGGTCTATTATCATGTTTTAAATCTGGATAAGGTGTAATGTCATACAACCTAAGGCATTTGTAGAGATGTTACAGGAAGGAGGGGAGGGATAAGGGTGGGAAATTGAGGGGGGCTATTGGGGGCAAATCTAATTTTCAGAATATATATATATATTTTTTTTCATTAGAAGCTTATTTGATTGTTCAACAAATACATTTCTGAATAAAATAAATTTTTAAAAATAAGAGGAATAAATAGATGTATAAATATAAAGGAATAATGAGAGAGCAATAGAATTTGGCTGATAACAGAAGGAAGAGTAGGAGAGTCAGAGGACCATCCAGATAATAGACAATACAACTCAAAAACAAAATACATTGATCAAAATCCAACCCACAGAAGGCAGGACAAGAAAAAGATTTACATTACAGCAAATGCTCAAAATGAAGAAAAAAGAGGAAAAGGGAAAGAAGAGAAAAAAAATTTATAGTTTGAATGTGAGGTCTCCCCTAAAGCCTCATGTGCGACGATTTGAGAAGGCTGCGAAAAATGATTGGGCTATAAATCTTTAACACAATTTTTGAGTTAATCCCCTTAAAGGGATTAACTGGCAACTGTAGGCTGGTACGGTGTGGCTGGAGAAGGTGGGTCTTTGGGGGTGTACTGTTGGGTATAGGTATCTGGGATAGAGTTTCTCTGCTCTGCTTCCCGGTATAATACCTTGGGCTACCTGCTCCCTGGACCTTTGCCTGCCATGCTTTTCAGCCTCACCTTGAGCCGTAGGAGTGGAGTCAGTCTTTAACAGACCTCTGAATCTCTGAGCCCCTAAATAAACCCTTTCTTCCTAAAATTGTCCTTATTGTGTCCTTTAGTCGCAGCACTGAAAAAAAAAAAAAGAACTAAAATGGGTGTCCATGGAGGAGGAAACCTAGGGAAGCAAAAGAGGAAAACAAACAAACAAATGAAACTCTTAATGAAAGGTTGAGACAAATATTTGCACTGAGGTGGTCAACATAGAGCATGGGGATAGAAGGTTGCTGTTGGCTAGAATTTTAACAGCACCACAAGGATTCCGGGTCAAAGTACTTTCAGTGTATGTCTGCTACTGGATCTAAGAGTGAAGGCCACAGTGGGTGGGCTGGGTTTATCAGGTCTCTGGGACATTAATGGGTGGTTTCTGATTTGTAGTTGAAATGATCATCCACCAAGTGTCTGATTTATGCAGGTCTCCAACTTAGACTTGGAACTAGGACGTGTCTTATGTGCCCTAGTGTTGTTGTCCCTGGCTCAGCCAAGGACAGGGGCCCTTCTTGTCCCAGGGATCTCAGTGTCACATCTGTCCTTTGTGTATTTCTGCTCTCTTTGCTCTTTCTGTGCATCAGTGAGGGGCAGGGCCTACAGCTTCCAGCTGCCTGAGACCAACACATTTATTCCCCACCTCCTTCTTAATGTGGCCTAACCTCTGAGCCTCCTGTATTCTTTGTCTAATATCAGGTTTCAGTGAAGTTTACACTTCACCCAACTTGCAGAAAGGCAGCTTTCCCCCTGTTCCTGTCCCACCTCACAGAGCAAATATAAGTGTATCTGTCTTGCCATCAGCCATCCTCCAAATCAGCAATGATCTTTTTAAATGTTAGAATTGCCTAATGATCTTTCATAAACTATGATCTGATCACTCCCTTCATCATATAAATGATGTTCATTGGGTGCTAGCATCTATATCTTTGTTTTAAAAGCCTCCCAGAAAGTTCCAAGAGCTGAGAAACCCGGTTTCTAGAGGAAATGGGTCAAAGTTTTCAGCACTTTCCAGACAACACAAGTGAGAAGTGGTGTCACCATGGGGCTTTGCCCAGGTGGTTATGGCAGAGGAGAGAAACTAGCCTGGGCACAGAAAAGGAAAAACAAAGCCATTAGATTAGAACCTGCTTCTAGCTAGGCCACATACAAGGTAAGTTAACAGCAGACTTATAAAACATTGAACTGAAAAGAAAATTTATTTCCATCATGCAAATCAACAAGAATGAACCCTTGTTCAAACATTTTAACTATCTTGTAAATTAGACAATGTATTTCAATAGTGTCATAATTGAAAATAAGTACTCTATTGACAGGAGACAGCATACTTCCTACGCAGTATTGTTATTTCTGCAGATTATGACAAGGCATATAATCACAATTTTTGTGATTATAATATTAGACTGTAAAATAAAAATATAATGTATTTTTATTTTAAATGTAATCAATTTAAAATCAGTTACTCCTACAATTGAATTACCATGCTCTATTTGTAAATAAATATGTCTTATTTATTGATAACTGGAGACAAATCTGAAATGCTAATGTTAGTAATATTAATGTTATGCTTTAAATTTTCTCTATGTTGTATTCTTAGTCTTGGATATTTCAAATCTACCCATCATGTCCAATCTGTCATTCAATAATGACTTCAACAGACCTGCTACAAGAATTAAAACTCAATTAGGTGGAGTAATATTATACATTGCAATGTTAACAAATTATAACATTATCAAATGAACTTGATTTATCTTTGTTTCCCATTCTCTTACGGAATCAAATGCTCTCTGTTTTGGTGTGTATGTGTGAGTGTTTGAAAGTACATGTGTTAGGGTGGCAAAATATTTTGTCGATTATATCATGAATATTATGATTTATCTTTTTATCTTTAAACTAAAGCAACTAGAAATTTAAAATTTTATTTATGAGGATATGTAGATAGTAGTCTAAATGTTAATGCGTCTCACCTTTTTAAGATTTAGAATTTTTCATAAGTATAATTAACAACAAGAAAAAAAATAACTATTTTATGTAAAGTCTACTATATTTCAAGGAATGAAATTCTAAGCAATCATGTTCTGCATGTGTGGGCAATCAAATTATATTTTAAGCTGTTCAGAAATATTTATTGTATATTTATCATTATGGAAAAATATAAAAATTTAATTCTGAAATGAAGAGCATGTTTACATGTCCTATGTCTTTATAAATTGAATATCCATGGAAAATATGCATAACAATAGCATATAAAATGTCACCCAATTTCAAATCCTAATCACAAATATTAACATCAGGAATTGTGTCTCATTCACCCTAGCTTCTAAAATAATGACTCTGCCTAATAAGATTCATTAGGGAATTGTTTGAATAATTTCATGAAGTATTACAGAAAGACTCTATCTATTGTAATAGACACCACATACTATAAGTAAATCCATTTTAAATACAAACTTATGAAATCTTTGAAAAGGAAAGTTCATGAGGTATATATAGTTCATTACATCCTCTTTCTAATTTGTGCTTTAAAATTGAATCTATTATGCCGTTTTATTTTCTACCACTGAAGAACAAAACTTTTAATAGCATAAAGATTCATTCCAAAGACAATACTTAGGGAAAGAAGATCATGCTACACTGAACTTAAACACACATTCACAGCTGCAATGAACATCACTTTTACCCCAATTCACTAGATTGTAAAGACTCAGCTGGGTCATTCTAAAACAGAAAATGCCTCTGAAAATATCTAGAATTGTTGAAAGTGTTATTAGCATTTACATAAGGTTTCAAATTTCTCTTCATATAATTTTTAACACTTATTCTTTTGAGTAATTGTGTTTCACAAGAAATATCAAATCACCAAATGGTTTGTAAGATGACTTTTTTCTGTTATATGATAATAACTGTGATATGTATTTATTTCAGAGGGTTTGTTGTTGTTGTTGTTGTGGGGTGGATACTGGGGATTCAACTCAAGGGCACTTTACATTGCGCTACATCCCAGACCTTTTTTTATTTTTTTTTTTTTGATACAGGGTCTAGTTAAGTTGTGCAAGCCCTCACTACATTGCTTAGAATGGCCTCAGACTTGCAATCCTCCTGACTCCACTTCAGGAGATTTACATGCAGATATCAAATGTGTAATGTTTTATTGACAACAGACCTTATTTTTTCAATCATCTGACTTTAAAATATAGTTGTCCCTGATTTGTGGGTGTTCTCCAACATTGTCACTAGGGAATCCCGGCTATTGGAAACTTGGTTATTTTCAACACAATCCTTTGAAGGCTTGCCAACTCTTTTCAAGCTGTTAGAAAAAAAAAAGCATCACAGAGAAGCATCCCATTCCTTTAAACAACATGCTTACAAGTGACCTAAATAAGCTTTAGTCACATTCTAATTACAGAAACACAATCATCTGTCTACAGCAGGGAAATACAGGAAGTCAAAAAGCTCTGGGTCAACGGCTGGAAGATTCTGCAGCAATTAAAAAAGCTGAGTCAGGAGAATGTCAGTCAAATTAAAGTGACTGTAAGAAAACAACCCGCTAGGCAGAATAACTGAGGAGGAAGGTGGCAAAAGTAGAGGTTAAAAAATCCATGGGCGGGGAATGCAGTAGCCATACAAGTTTGTGAGATCTTGAATGCTGTTGCAGTGGCCCTGAATTTGAGCCTGAAGGACATGGGAAATTTTGGAGGTTTGGGGCAGAAGATTAACATATTTACTAGCAAAATGAAAATGGTTTTCATGGACAAGACAAAAAGCAAATTAAAAGAGCCAATTTTTCTTGGATAACAAATCCTCACAACTACTGTGCTTAAAAGTACTTCTTACCAACTGGTCTCCTATTTTTTCCTTAAAATGCTTTAATACAATAGTTCACTAAAGCTTTTATCTGATTCTACATGAAAAAACCATTTCATTGCTAGCTTTCGTATTTTTCTTCTTGTGTACATGAACATGATCCATTCATAGTAACATAATTTTTCATTTTCTTAAACCATAGCCAGAAAATAAAGTTCGAATCTCGTTTTATAACACCATGTGTACTTCATAGAGTCAAGAAGTGCACTTGTCGTGTTCCTCAATGTATTACGTTCTGGTGCCGAATGCTGTATCATGGTTTAGTCCAGAAATTAATTGTCCAGGTGTCCAAATGCCATGCGTCTCACATGTCACAATCCCAGTTCTTGTAATCAGCATTGCTATCCATCCAATTTTTGTTGGACACTTACTAACGAAGTGTTTAAGCATCCATTCAAATTACAGGTTAATAACCCCCCCATTTATGCTCCAATGCTTCTCAAATGGTGGAAATCTCTCTTTTATTTCAAATGTTCCAGACCTATGCTTTCCAAAATATCAGTTACCAGAGATGTGTAGCTATTTAAAGATGTGTAGCTATTTAAATTAAATTAATTGAAATTAAATTTTCAGTGTCTTATTTGTGCAATATAAATCACATTTCAAGTGTCTAATCACAACTTGTTCCAAAGACTTCCATACCAGACAAAGCAGATATAGATATAATACTTTTGCTTGTTATGAGAGTTCTCTTGAACAGAATGACTGTAGACAGGGCAATCATTTCTAGGTATCCCTGTGGATCTCCATAGTTATTAATTATTGTGCTATGCAGTCTAAATTTCACAGTCAGCTTGTTGAGTCATGACAGGTAAAAACCTATCCAGGGATTTTGTGTGATGATCTAGCAAACCAAAAGACAAATTTAATTTTAGAATTTGGGGTATTTGATTCTTTAATTACTCCCAATTCCTGACTGATTTTTTTCTCAGACCTTTTTATAAAAACCTCTAATAACTGTCCTTCAATTTTTCAAATACAAAGTAACTGTACTATCTTTACTGAACAGACTGATTACACAATAAAATAAACCCTGGCATGAATATCCTATGCAGGAGTTTCAATTTAACAAAAGTCATACTATCTTTACCCACAAAACTCTTTTTTTCCCTCCAATCTTTTTTATTTATTAAGAAATTTGTTGTACAACAAAAATATATCCAAAGTAACAATATTATAGGTAGATATTTTTAAATCAGAATTACCCCCTAGATCCCTCCCTATACTCCCTCCCCCTCCTTCCTGATGCTTATCTATGAATGTTGAAATGAATGTGGAGTTTTACTTTTACCGGAAACCATCAACTATGTGATATTTGCTAAAACACATTTCTCTGTAAATATGTTTCAACATAGACACGTCTTTGAAAACGCGTCTGTCAAGCTGAACACCTTTGCTGCTTTCTTACACATCTCCCCTAGGTTGTGTTACAGTTTTTGATCAAGATCTCAGAACTGCAAGAGATTATGAATCACATACAGCTTAAAATACACTTTGCTATTATTCAATGATCTCATCTTTATTGCTTTAAATTGTCACCTATTTCCATCCCCACTAATCTGAAGCAGCTGGCAATTCTTAAATGACCTCTTTTACTCTATATTTTTTGAAATATATAAAGCATTAGATGGAGCTCAGTATAAAATATTGCTTTCTAGAAAGAAGAGAGCAAGATTTGTGAGAAAACAGGCTTTTAAACCACTTCATTTTTAGTTCTACATTGTGGGAGACTGAAGCAAATGAGTAATAAAAGGCAAAACAATTCAGACTCCTAGGGTGCTAAATTAAGGATTTATAGTCTGAGTGATGGCTCTGCAATCTCATTTAATTTTCTATTATTGCACATCTTAAACAATTATGAACACGGAAAGCATAGACATTTTTGCTTATAAATCAGCAAGGGTAATAAATGTAACATGCGTAATTCATTTGTTACTAATGTTAATTGGCATAATGGTCTCAAAACAAAGAAAATTAATAATAGTTTAAAAAGCCACATTTTGAGCAAGTGACACTGACTAGAAAAACTAATATGATTTATTTTAAAACACATAGGGTGTTCACTATTTTTAAATGGTTAGTAACTGCACATGACAGTCACATAGATGAACATTGCAAATGCTCAGAGAAATAAGTTGTATTTCTAAAATTAAATAACAATAAGTAATGGGATTTAATATTTTGCAATTATTTATAATGAAAATCATTTCATTAAAAAACGCTAGCCATTCGCATTTTGGCGATCCAATCTTTCCATATCACAAGTAGTTTTTTGCTGATACTTTTATCTTGATATCTATTTATTTCAGAATAATGGACAAGATCAATATGTCTAAGACATGTAAGATAGAATTTGTTATAGAGGTTTCATTTTCTGTTCATGCTATTTTTTTATCATACAGATAAACAAAATCAAAACTGATAAAACTTTATCAACTAATTTATTTAAAAAGTCAGAGAAGTTTTAGTTAATTATTCTACTATATTTGTTTTACTCAGTTTGGGCAATAGCTATCAGAAAATTCTCCTTTGCTTTTTAATGAAACAATTTCAGTAATACCCAAGCAGGCTTTGTGTTAGAATTTGTCTCAGAATGTGTTTTAAAAATTAGTTGTCAATTTTCATATGGGCAATCATATTAAAAGCAAACATTTATTTCTTGTTACTATACTCTAATAAAAAATGTACATAGATTAAAATCCTAACAAATGTGTTATTATTGTCAAAGTATTTTATATCATTCTATTGATGGATCAATACATTTCTTGTTACTGAAGTCTGTACATTTTTTCTTCAATTTTTTATTGCAAAACAAAAGTGATAAATCAGGTATGGAAACCTGAGATTATTAGCCTATAATGTGAGATTTTTATGTTAATCTGCCTGAAATTGGAAAACACTCATTTTCATACTAAGGTGTCAAAGATTTCAAATTTCTACAGTGCATTTGTTTTTGTCCCTCCTGTTGGTCTGGGCTTTTGCCTAAAAAACTCCTTGTTCCTTGTGAGCTCTTTCAGTTGAAATGTACAGTTATACTCGGGTCCTGCTGATGTGGACTAATGGTGGAGGAGGGAGGAGCCCTATAACCTTGTTATTGTATGCCAGCGTTTGGTGGGACTGTTTTTCTGAGCTGTGTCATTCAGTTTATTCCCCCACCTCAGATGAGATAGGAAAACTAGAATTCCTGGCATAAGGAAACTTCTTTGCTGCAAAGGGAGTTAGGCTCTGGTAAAGTCTTTTCCCAGAGTTTAACTTTACTGGCAGAGACTACCACAGACCTGCTTCCAATGACTCCTTGACTTACCACCTGCCAAAGTAAGAAGGAGATATTTTTGGATCATCTCCATGAGAAAGAAACTGGTTTCTGGAGTTAAAGCATATGAGTTTTGGGGCTCCCTGAAACTGTGTCTTCCAGGAGTTCTTTATTCTCATGCTGTTTCTCTTTCGAGTTCCTGCAATTAGTCTAAATTACTCTTTAAGTGCTTCTACGTTTTATGGCTGTGATGGCTTCTGCTCCAGATAAGGAGGTCTTGGCTATGATTTTCTGTTTTTGTCTGCCCCTCCAGATTTCAGGTGGCGATTTACTCTGTGACCTCAGCTCTGTGATGGGTCCAACAAACCTTGTTTCCTTTCAATTTGCTCATGCTTCTCCCTGTGGTGAAGATGGAAGTGATGAATATCAGACTCCATAGCCCAGTTGAAATTAAAAGAATCCTTTGTCTTAATGCCTTAAGTGTGGCACATACCCCATAAAGTCAGCAAAACAAAGCATCAGTGACCAATAGAAACTAATAGGTCACTAATCATGCAAAATAACACTTAGTAACTAAGAGGACACATTTATAGGTGTAAAGTATGGAATAACTGTAGTAGATAAAGGAACTCGGGGGTTAGCACAGTATGAGAAGCCTTTTCAGTCTTTGGGTAAAGCAAGAGCAATTTTTAGCACCTTGATTAACTCCTTGAAACCAATGTCCCAACAGTTTTCCAAGTTCCACAATTGCTTGTGTGCTGCAATCTTCAGAGGCAAAGAAAGAGAACAGCAACAACAGCAAAAAAATAAATAAATAAAATAAAATAGAGAGCAAGAGAGAGAATAGAGCATTGTTGTTCACATTGATTAAATAATATACTTTTGTAGTACATAACGATTGTTTTGTACTATTATGGGAACCTCATTGGCATACATTTAATTTTTCATCATAACATTGTTAAAAGGACTAAAAACATCCAAAAGACTGTATCCTTCATTCATCTATTCATTTGGCAATTGGCTTATTCTTAAATCAAGTATTAAGCCAATGGAGATGTGTGCTCCCTTACAATCATTTATATTTTAATAAATATATCTCTGGCAATAAATTAGTCATAAACCTAATTTAAAATAAGAACATTGAAACTCACTGTAATAAGAAATCAAAGAGTAAAACATCTACATTAGAAAGAGACACAAAAAATCTGAATGACTTAGAAGAGACGCTTATGTTGCAACCAAGTTTTTAATCATTTCTAGTAGACAGTGATTCTTAGGATTTAGAATTTTTCTGGTTTTGGAGAAATGAAGAATTCAGTTTGATACATGGTTCTGAGGAAGTAAAAACAAGAATTTAATTAAGATAGCAGTAGAGTATAAAGTAACAAGCATTACATTTTGTTGTGGTAGAGAATTTTTTATGACCCTGAAGACAAAGAACATGAAAACCAGCGCATGAACAGAAGATTACAATGACTGACATTATCAACTCAGTAAGGAAGTGGATAGTACTTTGCATAACACTCTTATTTGGGTTGTGTGTGTGTGTAAGTGTGTGTGTGTATTGTTACTTTTGTTGTTATTTTGTTTTAATGATGCATTGAATCATATAGCACAAAAGAAAGACCAAGAGTACCTGTAGGAATGAAGAAGAAAACAATTTTCAATGAAAGATGTATTACCTTAGGCTGGAGCGGTTATGGCTTGGAGGTTATGGCACTTGCCCAGCATGCGCAAGTGCACAAGTTCAAACCCCAGCACCCATGTACACAACTAAGTGTCAGAGCAATAAAAGCCATGTGAACGACTCAATAAAAATTGATTTTCTCTGTCTCTATGTCTCTGTCTCTCTCTCTCACTGTCCTTCTCTCTTTAAAAAAAAAAGATGTATTATCTTGAGCTTCAAATTAGGATTTTATTGATGAGGACAGAATATTACTTGTAAAGAATTAAACTGGAAGTGGTTCAAATACCATTTCCAAAGAAAATACCCAGATGTTATTGACTCAATCTGTATTTGAGTAACATTTAATTTTAGCATAACATGGAAATGTGAATCAAATCTTATTGCTCTAACAAACATGTGTATTTGCTAAAGGCTGATTTTATGCTTTTTAATTCTGTTCAAAGTCTCTTAGCTTTAATAAGTATAAAAACTATGAAAATTTTTCAAAAAAGTTTATTTAAATAATGTTGACGTAAGTTCACATTTTATTATAGTTACATATATGATTTTTTAAAATTAATATCTTAATAAAATTTAAGTAAGGTACAAAAATGATTGCTTTTAATACACTTGAAGATGATAAGCCAATTCAATGTGAATAAAAACTGTAGAAACTGGACAAATTTATTTAAAGACTTTTAAAAGACTTCTATTTAGCAGCCTGAGTTCTATCTAATCCCAAATTACACAAGATTTCCTTTAGAAATAGTAAAAGGTTATAGTTTGACTTCGCCTCTTCTTTCTTAACCCTTTGATTTACTTCTCTTGCCTGACTGCTCCAGTTAGGTTCTACTGGACTTTATTGAATGACATCGGTGACAGTGGACAGGCTTGTCTTGTTCCTGAGTGTACTGCAAATGCTTTCAGCTTTTCTCCATTTAGTATTATACTTGCTAAAGGTTTGTCATATATGGCCTTTATGTATTTAAGACAAGTACCTTTGATCCCTAACTTCTCTAAAGTTTTGAGCATGAATGGGTGCTAGATTTCATCAAAGGTCTTTTCTGAATCTCCTGAGATGACCATGTGGTTTTTGTTTTTAACTCTGTTTAGGTGGTGAATCACATCTATTACTTTGTGTGTGTTGAACCAGCCTTGTGTACCTGGAATAAAGCCCACTAGATCATGATAGATTGTTTTCTTGATGCTTTTGAATGTGGTTTGCTAGAATGATATTGAGGATTTTTGCATCTATATTAATCATGTATATCAGTCTGTAGTTTTCTTTATTCAATAAGCCTTTGTTGGGTTTTGGTATCAGAGTTATGATTGCCTCATAAAAAGTCTTTGGGAAAGTTCCCTCTTTCAATTTCTTCAAGTAGCTTAAGAAGGAGATGTATTAGCTCCTCCTCATAGGTGTGGTTAAACTCAGTGAGGAATCCATCAGTTCCTGGGCTTTTCTTCTTTGGAAGGCTTTTAATTACTATATGGACTTCAGTGACTATTATTGGGATGCTTAGGACTTCAATATCATCCTGTATCAATTTGGGAACGTGTATGTGTCTAGAAATTTTTCCATGCCTTTCAGATTATCTAATTTAGAGGAGTGTATCTTTTCAAAGTATGTTCTTATAATCATTGGATTTTTGTAGGATCAGTGGTGATTGCTCCCTTTCATTGGTGATTCTGTCGATGTGTTCCATTCCTTTCCCACTTTTTGTGAGATTGGCTAGGGATATGTCAATTTTATTTATTTTTTTCAAAGAACCAGCTCTTTGTTTTACTCATTTATTTTATTGTGTTTTGTCTCAGTTTCATTGATTTCCACTCTGATCTTAACTATTTCCAGCCTTCTGCTGGGTTCGGAGTTAGACTGTTTTTCCTTTTGTAGGGAATTGAGATGGAGAATAAGCTTATTTAATCTTGATCTCTCCTGTTTTTCAATGTAGGCCCTCATTTTCTCCTTAAGAATGCTTTCATGCTGTCCCACAGGTTTCAACATGTTGTGTCTTCATTCTCATTCACTTCCAAGAATTTGTTGATTTCTTCTTGGATCCATTCTCTATTTAATGGGAAATTATTCAATCTTTGTATATATATGTATTTTTCTGTTATTATTTTCCTGTTAATTGCTAGAATCATGGTGTCATGATCTCATAGATACTTAGGGTAATTCTTAATTTTTTATGTATGCTGAGATTTCCTTTGTGATCCATGTACTGCTGAGAAGAATGTGTATTCAGCCAATTTGGGGTAGAATATTCTATAGATGTCTGTTAAATCCATGTGACCATATCTGATTCTATTTTAATATGTGAAATTGTTTTCAACTATTTCTTTGACAATGTTATTTATAACATTCATTTGCATTTCAAATTCTTTTATCCAAATTACTCTTAGATTGTTTGCAATCATTTAATCCCAGACATTTTGAAAATTCTGTTCATGTTCTGTGAGGTTTTTTTTCTTTTTTGTCATCCATATATTTAAGCTCATTCAGTCTATCTTCATTATTGGAAGTTCTTTCTTCAAGGGCTGAGGTTCTGTATTCTATAGAAAGTAATCTGTTATTTATTTCCTCCACTGAGTCTTTGATTTGATTAACTGAGGATTTCAAATCTAAAGCTTCTCTTTTCAGTGTATCAATACCTTTGTTGAAGAACGTTTTCATCTTCTGTGTTTGCTCTCTTATTTCCTGCTTTAGCTCTTCTTCCAGGTCTTTCATTGTTTTAATAATCAGATCATTGATATTTTTTTCTAGGTTTTCTTCCTGCTCCATATTTGTGCACTCCATGGTTGAGGAGGTGTGGTATTGAGGCAAAGCTTTTCTAGCCTGACTTCTCATTTTTGGATAATTTTTTATTGGATCTTCCATTGTAGTAATTTCTTTTTTACCTTATTTTGTGTGTGAACCTTTGTGTGCACTTGAAATATTTATTCTGCTGTTTTTTTCTGAATGTGAAATGTAGGTTGATGCCAAGAAGTAAGTCCTGGGACATCTCTCTGGTTGTTACCCTGTGGAATCTTGATTATGTGTTGGGAGTTTTTGTCCACTCCGTTACTCAGGTTGGGGGTTCTGTCAGACTCGTTGAGATTAATAGCAGGTACCCTAACTTGTGAACTATTTTTGACTTCTATGATATCCATTGCCTTCTTGGGATTCCTGGACTGCTACTTCCTGGTGAATATAGGTAGATTTGTGCTCTGAGAAGCTGTTTCCTGCTGGCCACTACTGGGGGAAATGTGGCTCCAGAAGACATCCTGATTCCAGGCACAGGGGGATGAATACAGAGCAGCACTCCCTCTGGCCCCATTCCCTGTTTACCCTTGCATGCTATCGCTCCACTTAGGAGGTCCCTGGCCCTCTGATTTAGTGAGCAGAACCAGTCTAACCTGAACCTCCCCCCACCCCATGCTCTTCTGACCCAAATTCCTCTGATTTGGTTGCTATCTGGGATAGTCCAGAGCTGCTCTTCTGGGTTAAACCTTTGAATGTTGGCAAACACCTGACAGTTTTATGGAGAAATCTGTTCGGTTGTCCAAATTCCTTGCCTGCCTCTATGGTCAGAATGGCTGCTGATGGACCTTCTCACTGGTGGGCAGGAGGATTTGCTCTCTCCTCCCCCATGGAGAAGCTGCAGACTTATCCCTGATAAGAGGCCCAAAACAGAGTTCCTATCTATCCTCAATCTATCTGCAAGAGAGGTTGGCACTTGGTAGGACTGTGAAGACATCTGGTGACCTGGCTCCTTCTTGCCTGCCTCTATAGTCAAGATGGCTACTGCCTGACCTTCTCATGAGTGGATGAGTGGGAGGATTCACTCTCCTGTTCCCCACAGAGAAGCCACAGAGTTGTCCCAGCTGAGCTGAAAAGCAGCACTCCTGTCTGCACTTAGCACATCTGTGACAGGAGGTTGGAACTTGGCCAGATCATTGAGAAGTCTGTTTGGTGACCTATCTCCATTATGCCTGTCTCTATGGTCAAGATGGCCACTGCCAGACCTCCTCAGGGATGGGCAGGAGGCTATACTCTTCCCCCCCACCCCCGCAGAGAAGCCACCCATTTGTCACAAACTTGGCCCAATGCAGATTTTCTACGTGCACTCAGTCTCTGTGTGGTAGAACCACTCACTATATTGATCAGCATCTTCCCTGCTCTTGTGTTGCCTGGGGAGCAAATGCAGTCACAGTGGTGAATGGCTGGATCTAAATTAGTTCTTCTTTTCCACTAGATATGCCCCAATCTCCAAATCACTGAGAATCTCCCACTGATAAGCACTGCATTTCAGTGAGTCTTTTCCAATACACACACTGTCAGGACAGCAGCTTTCCTGGCACTTCTTTGTTTCAAGTCGAAGAGAGTGATCAGTCACCATGTCCCTGCAGTCTTCCAACTTCTGGCCCCACCCCTGTGATTTCATTTTGGAACTCTTTATCTGAAGCTTTGGGCAGAGGTTTTCAGGTGCAAAGGATGTAACCTCTTTATTATGGAAAGATGGGGAACTTTAAAGATCTTTTGTTCCACGTGAATTAGTACTCAGTATTTTTCTATATTAGTTTGGTCTTCACCACTGCTCCCAACAATGGCTCAAAAACCAAGAAGCTTTTTTTTTTAGTGAGGTTACCAGAATACCTATGTTGTTCCACCTACCTGAAGCTGGGTACACCATTCCCTAGGGAAAAACAGAAATTTGGAGCTTTCTCTACTTTCAGCTTCTTGCTTATACAGATGCCCCTCATCTTTCAAAGGACTATACTCTGAAAAACCCATCATAAATTGAAAATAGTGTCAGTTGAAAAAACATTTAATATATTTAACCTACATAAAATTATAGCTTTGTATCACAGTGCACTGAAGTGTATCAGCAATTTACCATTGTGACTACATGGCTGGCTGGAAGCTGCATCTCCCTGTCACTGCCTAACATTGAGAAAGAGAAAGAGAGAGAGATAGAGAGAGAGAGGAGAGTGTGTGTATTCCATGAAATTTCATTATTCCAGGTGAAAAAAATCAAATTCAAATTCAAAGAATTATATTTACTGAATTATAAGACACGTCCAGCTAGCAACATAATTAATTGTGTGAAAGTAGAAGCCTTCCTGCCAAGATCAGAAAAAAAAGACAAAAATGCCCCTTTTTACAACTGCTTTTCAAATAGTTCTGAAGTCCTCAGTAACATAAGATGAGTAAATATACAAAGGAATATATACTATAAAGGAAGAATTGAAGCTGTCTTTTTTCAACAATGACATGATTAACTATGGAAAATATGCAAAATCTGATTAAAAAAAAAACTTTCCCAGAAATGATAACCAATTATACCAATGTTGCCATATACAGGTTACAGAGGGCACCCCCAGTAGAACCCTGGGCCCGAGTAGCCCATGCCCAGCTGAATGACTGACCCACATAGGCCTCTTTTAGCCCAAGCCAAAGACTGACTGGAGGAGGATCCCCACCTGAAGCAGTCCCTGCCTCCCTGATGCCCCATGTGTCTGTCCAGGCCTCTTTTAGTCCTCCCTAGCAGGCTCTCAGGTCACCACCAGTAGGACCCCCATCTGGAGCAGCTGGCAGGCACTAAGGACACCACTGGTAGGACTCTGGGCTGGAGCAATCATTGTCCAGCTGAAAAACCAGCTCAGGAAGGCCCCTTTTGGTCCAGGCCCCAGCACAAGCCCAGGTCTGAACAGAGGAGGATCCCCACCTGGTGCAGACCCTGCATACCTGACACTGCATGGAAGTCTGGGCTTCTTTTGGTCCTGGCGAGCCGATGCTCGGGACACCACTGGTAGGACCCACTTCTGGAACAACCCCTACCCAGCTGAAGCACCGGCCAAGGCCTCTTCTGATCTGGGCCCCAGCACATGCCCAGGACAGATGGGAGGAGGATCCCTGCCTGGAGCAGCTCATGGTTCAGGCCTCTTCTTGCCCTGTAGTGGCAGGTGCCTGGGACAACCCAGGTTCAGATCTGCAACCTTGAGCCTGGAACCAAAAGGTGGAGCAAAACGAGGACCCAGGGAGAACCATGATCAGGAAGAAGGTCATAATCAAAGACTTGCAAGGAAAAACCACTAGAGAACTGCCTACCTTCCCCACAGGAAATCTCAATTCAGAGATCCAGAAGATTTTCAAAAATGAAGAATCAAACTAGAAAAGGTTCACTTCAAGCCCACAACATCCCTAAAAAGATGCCACAGATAGGGATCAAGATAAAAACCTTGAAAAAATCACCAGTGATCTGATTATTAAAAGGAACAATGAGATATAAGAAGTTATAACAAACGGATGAAGTGAGAAAACTCAAGAGAGGAAAAACTCTAGTATCAAAGAAATAGAAATACCTAAAAAGGAAGCAACAGAGCTAAAATCTGAAGTCAATAACATGAGAACCATGGAAAAATTTAATAATAGATTAACTTCTTTAGAAAACAAAGTTCAGCTCATTAAGAAAGAACTTCTGAAAATGTGGAAAGGCTGAGCAAATTTGAGTGCATAGATGACAAAAAAGAAATCAAATTCACAGAAAATGAATAGAATTCTAAAAACATCTGGGATGAAATGAGAAGAAACAATTTAAGAGCAATTGGGAATACAGGAAGAAATAAAAACACAAAGAAATGTGATAAGGAATATTCTAAATAAAATAGTTAAAGAAAATTATTTTTTTCCATATAAAAATAGAGTCAGACATGCTCATCTAGGAAGCTTATAGGATATTCAGGAGGCCTAATTAAATGAGAAGCTCATCAAGACAAATTATATTGAAAATGCGCAACAGGGAAATCAAGGAAAGAATATTGAAAGTGGCAAGAGAGAAATGACAAATCACATTCAGAGGCATACCAATAAGAATCACATCTGACTTTTCACCTCAGATTCTGGAAGCAAAATCTTGGAAAGTTAACTTTCAATGCCTGAGTGAACACAACATGTAGCAAAGAATACTATATCCAGCAAAACTCAGCTTGAGGGGGAAATAAAAGCTTTTCATTTGCAATTTGGTGAACAGAAAGCCAGCCTTACAAAGAATCCTCAAGGATTAAACTCCAGATAGAGGAAAAATAGAACACTCCTCAAAACCCACAAACAGAGGAAATTCAATAAAAGTACATGCTATGAATAGACAACTAACACAGCACAGAACTTACCAATAAAGCAAAATGAATATGAACCACAACCACATAACTAATCTAACACTGAATGTGAATGGTCTCAACGCACCAATCAAAAGACACAGATTATCAGATTAGATCAAAAAACAAAATCCAACAATATGCTGCCTACAGGAAACTCAACTTACAGCCAGTGACACCCAGGGTGAAAGGGTGGAAAAAACTCTACCAGGCATACGGCCCAAGAAAGCAAGCTGGAGTTGCAATTCTTATATTTGACAAAGTGGATTTCAAACATAAATTAATCAGAAGAGATAAAGGAGGCAACTACATCCTAGTAAAGTGAACAATACAAGAGTAAAAAATAACCATAGTAAATATATACTCTCTAAACACCAACACTCTCAACTATGTGGAAAAATTACTCCAATACATAAAACCACTGGGCATCTCAACACAATAGTACTGGGAGACCCTAATACGTCACTCACACCAAAAGACAGATCATCAAAATAAAAAAATAATAAAGAAGTCTCAAGTCTAAATAATACCATAAATCAAACATAATTAACAGATATCTACAGAATATTCCACCACAAATTGGCAGAGTACACCTTCTTCTTAGCAGCACATAGATCCTTCTCCAAAATAGATCATATTCTAGTTCACAAAGGAAATCTCAGCAAATAGAAAAAGTGTAGATTATTTCATGTATCCTATCAGACCATGATGCCATGACCACAATAATTAACACAAAAACACATAGCAGAAAGCACACATAAATGTAGAAATTGAATATCACTCTTTTAAATTTAGAATGGATCCAATAAGACATGAGAACAGAAATTAAGGAATCACTGGAAGACAATGAGAATGAACATACAACACATCGAAACTTCTGGAATAGCATGAAAGCATTCTTAAGGGGAAAATTTATAGCATTGAGTGTCTACATTAAAAATCAGGAGACTATGGAAACAACCCAGATGTCTCTCACTGGATGAATGGATCCAAAAGCTGTGGTACATATATACCATGAAATTTCACACAGCAATTAGAAACAATGATATTGCAGCCTTTGAAGGTAAATGGATGGCTATGGAAGAAATTATGCTTACTAAAATTAGCTTAACCCAGAGATCCAAGGGTTGAATGTCTCCACTCATGGGATAATCACCACTGACCCCATTGAAATCAAAAAGTTTATCAGAACATATTTTGAAAAACTGTACTTCTCTAAATTATATAATCTGGATGACATGAACAAATTTCTAGACTCACACAACATCCCCAGATTGGCACAGGATGATATTGAAATCCTAAACATCCCAATAACAGGCACCAAAATCCATACAGCAATTAAAATTCTTCCAAAGAAGAAAATCCCAGGAACTGATGGATTTCTCAGTGAGTTTTATACAACCTTTGAAGAAGAGATAACAGCTCTCTTTATTAGACTATTCCAAGAACTTGTAAAGGAGGGAACTTTCCCACTTTTTATAGAGCATCCATAACTCTAATAACAAAACCCAACAAAGGTATGTCAAAAAGAGAAAATTGAAGGCCAATGTCCTTCATGAACGTTGACGTAAAAATCCTAATAAAGTTCTTGCAAAATGCATTCAAAAACACATCCAGAATATAATTCATCATGATCAAGTGAGCTTCATTCCAGGTATGCAAGGTTGGTTCTACATATGCAAATCAATAAATGTGATTCATCACTTAAACAGAATGAAAGCCAAAAACCATATGATCATCTCAACAGACACAGTAAAATCCAGCACCCATTTATGCTCAAAACTCTGGAGAAGGTAGGGAGCAAATGAACTTACCTTAACTACATAAAGGCCATATCTGACAAACCCTCGGGTAGTTTAACACTACATGGAAAAAAGTTGAAACATTTCCACTAAACTCGGGAACAAGACAAGCCTGCTTGTTCTCATCAGTTTTATTGAATATAGCCTTTGAGAACTTGGCCAGAGCAATAAGGAAAGAAAAGGAAGTCAAAGAGATAAAAAAAGGAAGGGAGAAATTCAAACTATCCCTTTTTCCTGATGACATGATCCTATATCAGAAGATCCAAAAAACTCCAACAGAAATCTGCTGGAGCTAATAAATAGATTTGGCAATATATTAGGCTATAAGATCAACAACCATAAGTCAATAGCTTTCTTCTACACTAAGAATAATAGGGCAAAAGAAGAAATCAGGGAATTGGTCCCATTCACAATATCCCTGAAAAGAATAAAATACTTGGGAATTAATCTAACAAGAGAAGTGATAGACCTCTACAAGAAAAATTATCAAACACTGAAAACAGAAATTGCAGAAGATCTGAGAAGATAGAAAGATGTTCAATGCTCTTGGCTAGGAAGAATTAATATAAATAAAATGGCCATTCTGCTGAAAGCACTGTACAGATTCAAGGCAATCTCCATAGATTCCAATGTCATTCTTTACAGATATAGAAAAAGCAATTTACAAATTAATTTGGAACAACAATAAACCCAGAATAGCCAAAACATTACTAAGCAAGAAAGTTGAAACAGGTGATTACACAACACCAGATCTAAAATTATATTATAGAGGTATAGTAGTAAAAACAGAATGGTATTGGTATCAAAACAGGAATGAAAACCAATGGATCACAATGGATGACTCTGAGACAAACCCACAAATCTTTAAACATCTGATCTTTGACAAAGGGTGTCAAAATAGAACATGGAAGAGAGACAGCATGTTCAACAAATGGTGCTGGATAAACTGGACAGCCACTTGCAGAAAATTGAAATTAGATAGATTCTTATCTCTCACCTTGCACAAAAATCAAATCCAAATGGATCAAGGAATTAGAAATTAAACCAGCTACCATACATCCATTAGAAGAAAACTTAGAACCAACACTTCAACATATAGGAGTTGACAATAACTTCCTCAAAAAGACTCCCAAAGGGAAATAATTAAAGTCAAGAATTAATAAGTGGGATGCCATTAAATTAAAAAGCTTTTTCTCAGCCAAGAAATTAGTTAAAGCAGTCAAGAGACAATGTACAGAATGGGAGATAATCACAGCCTGTGATCAATCTGATAGAGGCTAACATCCAAAATTTTCAAAGAATTAAAAAATCTCAACAACAAAAACACAAACAATCCAATCAATAAATGGGCCAGAGAGCTAAACAGAAACTTCTCAACAGAGGACATTGAGCAAGCCAATGAATACATGAGAAAGTGTTCTAAATCACTGGTAATCAAAGAAATGCAAATCAAAACTACCTTAATTTCACCTCACTCCAGTCAGACTGGCAAAGATGAATAATATAAACAATAACAAATGCTGGAAGGGTTGTGGGGAGATAGGAACACTAGCACATTGTTGGTGGAACTGCAGACTGGTACAGCCACTTTGGAAAACAGTGTGGGGACTCCTCAAAAAATTACTGTTGGATCCGCCATAAGACCCAGCTATTCCTCTTCTGGGTATTTTCCCAGAGGAGTTAGTATCAGCACATTACAGTGACACAGCAAAATCTATGTTCATAGCAGCTCGATTTACAATAGCTAAATTATGAAACCAAGCAAGATGCCCCTCACTGGATGAATGGATCTGAAATCTCTAGTATATATATATATATATATATATATATATATATATATATATATATATATACACACACTCACAATGGAGTTCTATTCAGCTATTAGAAACAACAATATTGCATCCTTTGAAGGTAAATGTATGGCAATGGAAGAAATCATGCTGAGCAAAGTGAGCCAAGCCCAGAGAGTCAAAGGCTGAATGGTTTCCCTCATTTGTGGAGGCTGGAGCTAAACCCAGGCTTGGGGGAAAGGCAGATAAACTCATGTATTAAAACCATAGAACAAAAATGCAATATGTTAATATTTATGAGATGCAGTTGCAAGATACTGAATAACATATTGAACAAGCCTGCATGCCTTTACAAAAATGTAAATGTTTAATCCTATTGTCAAATATTTTGAAGAAAGACAGGGGATGTTAGGAAGGGGGAAAAGAGGAAATGTTGGAACTGAGATAAAGCAAGGTACAATCCAAGAATTTATAAGTATGTCACTGTATATACTATAGTCATGTATATAAAAAATGCCAAAATGTCTCCAGATTTAAATTCAAAATCTCCATCTCCATCTCATTGTCTCTTGCGGGAGTCACTGCCGCATCTAGCACACTTACAGAAAGTGTGCAGAATAACAGGAGGAGATAAGAGGCGAAAAACAGAAGAGTACATGTTCAGGTATTGTATGGAAAAGAGTCAAATGATCCGCTCTCCACCTTAACTGAGACTGATCTCAAACTAAGCCTTCCTAATGAGCAACAGAGTGTCAGTTAAAAAAACCTGCCCATTCGGATTCTCAAGATTTTACGTTTTATTTTATTTTTGATAGCACATAATAATTGTAATACTTGCAGTACACATTGTAAAGGTTTGATGTATGCATATAACACATAATGATTAAAGCAGCATAATTAGCACATTATCAACAGGTATCATTACTATCTGGCGAGAGCATTTTAAAAGTACTCTTCTGTTTGCAAATATATGCAGAACACCAGATATGATTCTTCCCTTCTAACTCTCACATGTACTAGTTGACCAACCTATCTCCACCCTCTGGTGGCCATGTTTCTACTCTCAACTTCTACTCTCAAAAAAAAAGAGGGGGCGTTTAATATACATGTCTTTATCAGAAAAATTTTCATGAGAAATGACTGTCTAAATAATCTGAGGCACTTGGATTCAAGTCTCTTTCAAACAGCAATAACAAAAATGAATGCTATTATAATATGAGGAAAACAATTAATAATTAATAAGTACAGCCATCAATATGAATCTTTCCAAAATTACTTGGAGCTTAAATATTCAGTTATTGTGTAGTGGAGACATGAAGGATTTACTTCAAAAACAAGAGGAGGAGGAAGAAAGTGGAGTCAGGTCTCCAGAAGTCCCTTGGCAGCCAGAAAGGCGCCCTGGTCCTAGGAGGACCCAGCACTTTTAAGCTTAGACATTTTGGTGCCTGAAGCCTTCATGCTTCTCCTACTCAGGCACTTGCAAGTCCTTGGGGCTCCACTGGAACAGGAGCCACAAGCACAAACACCATTAGACAGAGCTGAGCAGATCTTGAGTCTCCTTGTCTCGTTTGAGTGACACTTAAAAACTGGAAGATTTAGATTCGCTCATTGCAAGTATTGAAATCTCATATAATTTTCCCACAAAGAAATATTGTGAGTCATAAAAACAAGACAAATGATGAAAATCTATGTTTGAAGAATGAGTTAGCATTAATAGAATGCAAAAGAGAGTTAATATCATGAATCAAATCTCCTGTAATATGGTAGGCTACTTATAAAAATATACATAGAATTGTGTGATACTGATGGAAGAATTCCAACGTGAAATTATGATGTAAAATGGGGCAAGGTGAGGGGTATTGCTTGTTCAGTCTTTTTTCATCTTGGAGATCAGAAAGAACAAGTGGAAGTTACTGTTTGTTATGTAAAACAAGCAATCAAAAGTTTAAAAGTAAGTTTATTAAGGGTTAAAGTTTGAAACTCACATTGTTATTACTAATAAAGTGATAAAAATAATATAACTAATGTAAATAAATATATAATGTAAATAATATTATCAAATACAGGTAATAACTTACTGTTTAACAATATAGTATAATAATTAATGATTCTAAAAATGAAATTTTAGCCAGTTTTTGCATCATATTACTGATGTAAAAGTTGAGATTTTCCTATATTAAAATAAGGTTGTAAATCCATGAGTGGTGGTGCATGTCTGTGATCCCAGTGGCTCACAAGGCTGAGGCAGCAGGATCACAAGTTCAAAGCTAACCTCAGCAACTTAGCAAAACCCTGTCTTAAAATAAAATATTAAAAGGGCTGTGGATGTGGCTCAGTGATAAAGCAACCCTGGTTTCAATCCCTGAAACCAAAAATAAAGTAAGGTTGCCACTCTCATTCTTTTTTGTGTTAGTGCCTGTTTTTGTGGTTGTTGCTCTAACATACGTGATATGACCTTTAGTCTCAGGCTGTTAATTCTAATTCCAGGCTATTTAGCAAGGTTTTGTATGTAAAAATAAGTTTTTGCTGAATTGTGGAGATTGAATTACAGGTTCCTTCTGCAAAAAAAAGTGGGACCCAAAATATGTAATTTGAAATAGACAGCACAAGGTGCACTTTATATTAAGTAAGCAATTTCAGTATACTTACCATATAAATACTTCACTAAACTTATACTTGCAGGTCTGGTTAAGGTTAGGAAGAGATCTATATCAACTTAATGAACTCTACTTCTGCTGACATCCTCAGAAAAGAAAGTTTAAATTACAAGATCTTCCACTTATATGGGATAAGAAATTCTAACAGAAACTGGAATTCAAAGAATGTCATTTGAGATAGATTTTCATGTTACTCTCTTTTGTTACCCAGATCCTGTTTGTTTGCCTATTGTCTAGGTGCTACAAAGGTTCAAATAAAATTGTTTGGCAGACAATATACTTGATATTGCTTATGATTTTTCTCATTTATCAATAATTTTATTAACATGCATTATTTCATATTCCGTAGATATTAAAAAATTTGGGTATAAATAAAAATAGTATCCATGTACATTGAAATATAATATTCACATATATATATTTATATGTGTATTTTAATTTTCCTTGTATTGACTTTATATAAAATCTCATTTGAGAAGACATAAAAAGCATTTATCCTGATAAATGGAAACATTATTCATTATTAAAAGCTGGATATTTTAAAAACAGAGCACCCTCACTAAATGCTGCTAAAAAAGTTTAATCATAGAGAAACAGTTTGATTACATTATATTGAATCATTACACTAAATGCAAAGTCAGAAAATATTTAATATGAATTTACTGTTTTTTAACCTCCATGTATCAGTCCATTCTTTTAAACAGTAGGAATATAATTAGAGTGAATAATATAGGGTTTATTAATACTACAGGGATATAATAAAGGCAATATTTTAAACTGCATGTAAATGAAATATGGTCATAAACTTCTAAAGTTGTTTTTTTCAAATACTGGATTTTTTAGTTAACGTGAAAAAGATTCTAATGATTTTTAAGAATAATCTTGAAACATTTTAGAATTATATCATTTTATCAAAATGGGTAAAACTAAAAACACAATTTCAAAATGAGAATTGCTTCCATTAATAAATATTTCTTATCTATTTTATCATGATAGCAGGAAAACACTTGAACTGTTTATTAAACAAAAACTGTTGAAATTAAAGATAAATATAACTGATTGAAAGTCCTATGATAACATAGGAAACAATGGATTAAGAACTAACACAAATTCAAGAAATATTGCTAGACTTATGATTAAAGAAACAAATTTTGAAGCACCCAAAGGAGAAAAGAAACAGCACAAATGACAGATAACAACATTGAAATATAAGAGATTGAGCTTGTGTTTGCTTTTTATTAGTTGTTATAAGAACAATTCTAAATAACAATGGAAGAAGATCTACAGATTTTCTGAGGAAATGATCTTTAATACAACATATTCTCTTAACATTAATATGAACATCAAGCAGAAATTCAGGACACAGAATCCTTCTTTGAATATAGTGTGGTAATAAAATCCAGCTACACAAAATTAAAAAAGAATAGCTTCGCAAAAGGAAAAATCCTCCTCACTAAAATAATTTAACGAAAAATCAAGATAATATCTATGATGAAATATATTACAGAGGTAAATGTCTTAAATCAAAAAATAAATAAACAAAAGTGCTAGTCAAATAAGAAAAGACAGAAAAAATCTACTGGCAATTACTGCCTTCTGTTTTTCTGAAAGATTAAACTCTATGTTATGTAGCAAGTTATGAAATCCAGGGAGAATAGCATAAGAAAATATTACTCATATAGCAACAAGAGATATTTAAAGTAGAAAAAGTAGTTAATAAAGGTGAAAGTAAAAAGAAAATGCAAGTATTTAAAATTAGGAACTAAGTAGAAAAAATCATAATAATAAACAGAAAATCAACAGAACAGGAGAATTAAAAATGAATACTTTTGGGCTGGAGAGGTGGCTCGGCAGTTACAGTGCTTGCCCAGCATGTGCGAGTACACGGGTTCAGACCCAGCACCCACGTACACAACTAAGTGTCAGAGCAACGATAAGCCATGTGAAAAACTCAATAAAAATTGTTTGTCTCTGTCTGTCTCTCTGTCTCTCTCTCTCTCTCTCTGTCCTTTTCACTTTAAAAAAAATGAAAACTTTCTATTTCTGAAAAACCTGTACAGAAAATATTTTCTAGGACATCTTAGTTTAAAAGAGTACCTCAAAGAGGTGGATATTCTAATGACAATGAAAGCAATTAAGAAAATTTTAGTGGATGCCTGGAGCTAAAAGGAACATCTGAAGACCATTCAGAAGGCAATTCTTTCAAAATACAAATTAATGTATTACTTATGTGCCATACAAATCTTTCAAGAATACAGAATTAAAGAAAAAATTCCAAATGCCTTTTGTATATCCACAAAAACACTTACATGGAACCCAAAGGAGAAAGTATCAGAAAAGAAATTTTGTGTTTTCAAGAAATTTATTTTAAATTCACCTGTGAATTAAATATAATATATCAACAAGTATAATTCAGGGAACTGATTGAAGAATCATCAAAATGAAATGGTATCAATATAATGAACACAATAATTTGTTACAATATCATGAAATTCCTTACAGAATTTATTATATGAAACATTTCAATAAATCTTTGTAGAGGATCAAAATCCCTATTTGATTTGAGATTTGGAAAGATGTGCACAGTATTGTACTTATATTTTTAAAAATAACAAAAAATAAATAGGATAATTCACAGATTCTAACATTCATGAGATCCGCAAGGCAAGTAACTAAACAAACTAATCCACAATATGAGGAAAGACAGACACCTCAAAAAGTTAAGTGAGCAAAAAAGAGATATTGCCAGCAATAAGCTATGCTTATTAATGAAAGAAAAAGTTCCCTACCTGATCTGGTTAGGTAATATTGAGCCTTGTGGGCTGCAGACAATATAGCCTCCCTCTTATCCATGATTAAAATTTTGCTGGTTTCAGTTAGTCATGGTCAACTGTGCCACAAACTATTATGTAGAAAATTCTGGAATTAAATAATTTATAAATATTAAATGGGTGCCATTATCAGCATTTATTGTTTGGATATTATTTGTCTCCTGAAAGGTTCATATGTTGGAGACTTGGTCCCCAGAATGTCCATATTGGGAGGTGGTCTTACTCTTAAAGTGTGGGACATACTGAGAGGTCCTTAGGTTATTGTGGGCTTATAGGACCAAAACTCACCATGGTTGACTATTTTGATAGGTGATCCTTCTTCCCACAGATATTACACTGTTTGAACTTCCAGCCTCTGAAACTGAGCTAAATAAATCTGTTTTCCTTCCTAATTATCCTGCACTGGGTACTTCATTTTAGCAATGAAAATCAGACTAATACAAGAAATAGTATGAAACTCTAGCTGTCCCATTCAATCCTACATAAGATATGAATTACCCCTTTATCTAAGGCATCCATGCTACTTGCCCATTTGTCACTTGGTAGCCATCTAATTTTATCAGACCAGCTGTTGCAATATCACATTGTGTATATTCAAGTTACTCTTATATTACTTCATGATCTCCCCAAGGCAGAAGAGTTGTAATACCAGAAATTCAGATATGCCAAATATAAGCCAGAGTTTTCTTTAAGTGTAAAACTGAATGATTTCTCTTTAAGAAGTCTGAATATAGTACAATTAGATATTTTTTGAGACAGAGAGTCTATATTCACATAACTTTTATTAGAGTATAGTGTTGCAATTGTTGTATATTATTTGTTTTTATTAATCTTTTACCATGACTAACTTGCACATTATATTTTCTTGTAAATATGTATGTACAGGAAAAGACATAGTAAATATAGGATTTGGTACTATTCGTATTTATGGGTGGTTGTAGTGGTTCTTGATACGTATCTTCCAAAGATGAGTGGGGACTGCAGTTCAGGGACAAATCACATGCATTTGCAAGGTCTCCTCAGACCTTAACAGGCACCTACAAAAAGAATAGTTAAGATCCTCAGTAAGCAGGTGTCTATGATAAAGGACAGGGGGGAGGTGCCCAATATTCAACACAGGAAAGACAGGAAAATACACCCAGATGTTTCTTCCCATTTCACCCAGATGTACTAAAAGCCTTAACATTAAAAATAGTAAAGCTGATACGGTGTCCTGTGGGGAATCAATGGTGAATTATGGCAGCTATAGGAAGAATATAGAATATAAACTGTTGGAATAATTAAAGTTTGTGGGAAAGACCTATTATGAGCTGCAATAAAAAGAAGACTTTACACTGGTATTCAAAGGGACCCTGTGAAGCCTGCAGTACCAGATCCAAAGCTATCAGTACACTCTTAAACTGTGGAAATACAGAGTGGTGCAGCCACTTCTTCCCACAGGTTTGTGAATTTCTTAAATATTTGAATATATACTTAATGTATATTATTAGCAAAATAAAGCCTGTTCCCCAACCACCACCCACCTCCAATGGTGACCTCTTTCTAATACCTGACATCTATGTGTTTGGTTACATGGAAAGAAAGGATTAGCACTGAAGACAGAATGGTTTGCTAATCAGACTACCTTAAAATAAGGAGATTGCCTTGTAGCACACAGGTGACCCAATGCCATCTCAAAGATATTTTAAGATGGAAGAGAAGCAGAGGAGGTCAGAGTTAGAAAGTTGAATAAGTTATTCTTATGGTTTGGATACGCAGTGTCCACCAAAGGCTTGTGTGTGACACAAAGGAAGAATGTTCCGAGGTGAAAGTAGTAGATTATGAAAGCTGCAACCTAATCAGTGAATTGATCCACATGAATGGATTAGCCGGGTGGTTAGCTCTAGGTAGGAAGCATGAGGCTGGAGAAAGCAGGTCATTGGGGGAATGCCTTTGGGGTTGATATTCTATCCCTGGCATCTTGCTCTCCCTCTTTCTTTCTGCTTCCTTCCTGGCTACCATGTCCAGAGCTGCTTTCCTCATCCCATGTCCTTCCACCAGGAGCTCTGCATCATCTCAGGCCCACAGCTATGGAGTCAGTAGATCATGGACTGAACCTCTGAAACTGTGAACCAAAATAAATTTGTCATCCTCCAAATTTATAGCAATTTGTTATAATAACAGTACAAAATTTATATATCATATGTCCCATCAATCATATTCCAGGGTATTTAACCAACCTGAACAAACATTATGTTCATACAAAAGTTTGTACATGATTCTTCATGCTATTTTTATACAGAATTGTTGACATTGCAAATGAATGGTTAAAAAAATCTGTGCAGAGTCATACAATGGTATGTTACTTAGGGGGAAAACAGAAACCATTGAGACAAACAAAAAGTTGGTTGACTGTCAAGAGCATTTGATAAATGAGTTCCAAGTAAAAAGCACTGTAGAATTCCATGCTTGTGCTACACTGAAAAAGGCACATAATTTTATGTACAATTTCACAACCAAAATAATAACCTAACAAAGTATTTAAAATTGTAAGAGAATATTTTGTTTGCATGTAATTATTTGTAAATTTATATTTTAAAATAACTTAATCCTGTCAATATATATCACAAATGTAAAGCTTTATTAAAGTACTTTACTTTGAAAATTAAATTTAAAAACTTTAATTTTATGGAAACAGGCATGGTAATGCAAATTTGCTAATGCTTCTATGTTAACATATATGTTAAATATGGACCTAATTTAAGCATATTGTAATAAAAATGTTTGATATTTTTTCTTTATTTATCACACAGATTTTCAAAAGTCTAGGGATTTCCTTAGCAGTAGGAATCTATTGTCTATGTAAATGTGGTGACTCTTAATGGGCACCTAGATATTTCAGTTATGCATATCACCAGAATGACCAATCAGTGATTAGTAGTTTGGGACTTTAGTCCAATCCAATGGCAGGGGATGGGACAGACCTATAAATGGAGTTCAATCACAGGCATATATTCAATCAGTTATGCCTATGTAGTGTAACCCCCCTAAAACTGAATAGCAAAGATGAGTGGAGCTTCCTCATCGGTGAACACACTGATCTGTTGGAAGAGTGAAGAACCCTGAGGTCAGGGGGAGTATTCCTGACAGCTCTACAACTAGGACCTCCCCAGATCTTGCCTATCTGTCTCTTCCATTTGGCTGTTTATGAGTTATACCCTTTAATAATAATAATACCCTAATTATAAATATAGCACTTTCAGTGAGTTCTATAATTGATTATAGTGAAACACTGAAACTAAAAGGGTCAGGGGAAGTTCCACACACATAGCTGACTGTGCAGAAGTTCAGATAACTTGCAGACATCTGCCATGGGGGCATTACTGTGAAGGAGTTTGCTGTTACCTGCCTGGGTCTATGCTAACTTCAAGTATTTAGTGTCATAAAATTTGTGTTAGAACAATAAGCACAAAATTACTTTTATAACAATTTGAAAGAGTTAATTCTAACAGATACAGCACATACAATAAAGTTATGGTTTTGGATACAAGTGGAAAGAAGATAAGTTGAAAGATTTTTTACATGGATCAAAACTAAACTACACAGCATGTGAGTTTACTGTATAATAAACATTTATAAGCAGAAATATTGAAGAGCTGCTTTTTATGAAGTATCTGAATCCTGGAAAAAAATTAAGCTTACAAAAAATTAATTATAAATGGCTCAATTTTAAATGTAAAATAATTTCTAGGAAACTATAAGGTTAAACTGTAAGAAATATGAAGTCTTATGGTCCATTTTCAGAATATAGTTTAATGTTCACATAGAAAAGGAAGCCATCTTAGGTTGGGAACCATGTGGTTAGAGATAATCCGTTTTTAAACTCCTTATCAGATATCCCATTACACCCATAGCTCTTTTCTGTACCCACCCCAGTTTTATATTAGCTAATCGTGCAGATTGTACTCTAGAGTTCCTCTAATCACAGTGAAGGATAGAATTGCATCAGATTGGAGACATAAGTAGGTAGATTGCCTGCTCCAGTGTGCTTGCTCATCAGATCCCCTCTGTGAGTGCACCCTTCTGCAGAAGTCAAGTCTGTCTTGCTCACCCACTTCTGGGCACATGTTTTCTTTCTTTATAGCACCTCAGGATTTTTAATAATTTTATTTTTAACAACTCTCATAATCTTTGTATGAAAATTATATTTCCTAAATAGGATATAAATAAGAAAAACACTGATGAATTTCCTCATACAATTTTAGATTTCTGAAGGACAAAAACATAAATGTGGACTAATTAGCAACTTATTGAAGATTCTTTTCAAGTATACTACAAGAAGTTAATTTAAATGAAAATATCTTATAAATTTATAATAAAAATGAATCATCAAAGTTTTCATCAAAATATGTGTTATTCAGCTCTCTATTACTTTGAAAAAATGCTTAAGAAAATAAACTCAAGGGAAGAAAATATTTATTTTCACTCACAGTTTCCAAAGCTTTGGTCATTGGTGGTCATTGGCTCCATTATTTTGGGATCTGGTGATGAGACAGATTATCATGACAGAAATTTCATTTTAGAGCAAAGCTGCTCACCTCTTAACAGCAAGTAAGAAGAAGAAGAAGAAGAGAGAGAGAGAGAGAGAAGTTACTCTCTAACTTGTTCATCCCAACCCCACTAAGCTATGAATGCATAAATTATTTAATCTACTGATGAGGTCAAACCCTTCACAACCCAGCCACCTCTCAAGGTCCCATCTCTGAACACTGCTGCATCAGGGAGTAAGCCTTCAACACATTAGCTCGGGAAGACATTTAAGATCCAAAGCATAGCAAAGTGTCTAGAAGATTAATTACAGAAAATCAACAAAACTATCCACAGAATCCATGCAAACAAAGCTTATCTTTAAGAAAAGTCAAATAAAAAATGAAATTGACAAGAAAGTAGATTTTATTGTTCTTTTGTGAGGGCAAAACTTAACCTGAAAATGTTCAACAGTTGTAAGTTTGTGGAAAAATACTCTCCTTTGAACTTTTTAGACCTGTGACCATATGTAGCCATTAGCATCTGCTGCTTATTTAAAATGAGTTGAAGATAAAATAAAAATTTATTTTCTTAAGCGTACTAGCCAAAGTCCAGATCCCTTGTGGCTACTTTACATTACAAGCAGCGCTGGTTTCATCAAATGTTTTGGCTTTCCATTTCTTTTCAATAGCACTGTTCTAGAGAACAATTCATCTCAATTAAGAATTAAAGTACTCTCACTCCCCCCATACACAGGAAATACAGAAACACAAGCAGATCTTACCAGAGCATATTCACTACTGATTCTTCATTCTGCACATTCACTGAGTATGTTCTCAAAATTATTATATTTTTATTAAAATGATCCTTAATATAATTACATTGTATTCATTATTCGTAATGGAAAACAATTGAAGGGTCATCACTGAGGGAGCAGTTAAAGTCTGATATCCCAAAAGAATAATGTATCTTTCCATTATTGAAAAGATCTTATTATTACACTCAGCAAAGAAGCCACATACATGACTGGGGAACGATTATCTCTTAGTAACTGAGGCTGAGAAACGTGGATATCCAGTCAGGGGAATGCATTCAGCCCCTCACCTCACCCCATATGTAAAATAATTAAATCAGAATAGATAAAGAATAAAGCACAGGACCTGAAATATAAAAATAGAACAAAGCATAGGAACAGGTTTCACGACACTTGACTGGGGGAAGGCTTTTGGGATGTGATTTAAAGAATAAAACAAATGGACAAGTGTAATCACTTCAAACTCAAAAACTTATCAACCTACAGAACATGAAAACACATTTGCAAACCACACTTCTGACATGACATAAATATCACCAAAATACAAGCAATTCAAATTCAATAATAAATAGATAACCAATTCAAAATGACCAAAAGACGTAAACAGAATTTCTCAAAACATGATATATAATGGCCAATAGATATATGAAAAAATGTTCAATATCACAGTTATAATGAAAAGGCAAATAAACACCACAATGACCCATCACCACATATGTAAGAATGGCTACCATTGACATGACAATAGATTAAATATATGGGGTGGTGGGGAAGTGTAGAAAAGGGAATGTAAATTAATTAGTGCAGACGTTATGGAACACCATTATCAGGTTCCTCAAAAAATAAAAAATGGAACTACCATAGGATCCAACACTGCCACCAGAAGAAACGTATACAGAGGACATGAAATCAGGCTGTTAAAGAGATTTGCCCCTGCCATGTTCCCTGGAGTATCCTTCACAGTAACCAGGTATGGAGTCAACCCGTGTCCAACATTGGATAAGTGACTAAACAAGGAAGGAAATTCTGTGATTTGCCACAATATGGATGAAACTGAAGGACATTAGGTTCCATGAGATAACTCAGAAACAGAAACAAAACTAGTAAATGATTTCATTTAGATGTAGAATGTAAAAAAGTAAAAGAACAGGATGGTGGTGACCATTCTGTTCAGAGATCAGAGCATTAGGAAAATGATGGTCAAAGGATACAAAATTTCAGCCATACAGGAAGAGTAAATTCAAGAGATCTGTTATATACTTGAAAATTCCTTAAGAAAGTAGATTCTAGGTATTCTCACCAAATTAAAAAATAAGTACTTGTGGTAAAGCGTATGGTAACTTAACTTAGCTATTACTCATGCTACACAAATATATAGACATATTTATATATGAATATATAACTTTTATTCTTTAATTAAAAATACATTTAGAATAACTAGAAAATACTGCATGAGGAATGAAGGTCTTCATGTTGGGGGAGAAGTCTTCCAATTTTCATTTTATAGTTTTAAATGTGGTTTGAAATTTTTACTTTGTGTCTATGTTACCTTTTATAAATAGACATAAAAATAAACAGGTAATCTAGAAATACATAAATATATAAACTTTCTTGATCCAGAAAAAGGATCAGAGAGAATTCTACATTAAGCCAAAAACAATGTGGTGATGAATCATAAGACTGAATTATTCTAATGATTGATTGGAATGTAGCCTTTTGCATTTTAACACAACATGCTGTCGGATACTCATTTCAAGATTCAATCCAATTTGTGCATACACCTGTGTACTCAAAACATATTTTATTCCTCATTAAAAATTTGATCTAAGCCTTCCATCAAACCCTCTGATGACTTCAAAGATATTCTTGAGAACCATAGAACTAAAATTTGAGCAGAAATTCTCTGCTCAGTCTCTGAGAATCCATGATGATACCAGGCTGGAGAACAAGGAGAGGGAATGGATTACAGCAGCAGCCTCAGGAGAATGTCCTTAAAAATTTTATTAGTGTAGTTTTCCTTCTTAAGACTGCTGGGAATGCATGTATGTAGATGCTGAATTTGAATGATTGTTTGTCATCAGGGATTTGCTTGCTCTGTTTGAGAAAGGGCTTTATTTTTTCACTGGGCAAGCAAGGAGGCTGATACATTGGGGACATTGGATCAATACCCTCATCGCTTTCTTCTAAAAGAGAAAGAAAATTGACAATTAGTTTTGAAAGAAAACCTATTTCAGCAGTACGATTTTATACATTCCCAAATTCAACTAAATTTTTCATTGCTCTTCTGTCACCCCAAAACATTTTAAATCTGAAATGATCTCATGGCTATGTATGAATCACGAAATATGGGACACACTATTGAGGTAAATATATTACTCTAGAGATTTGCATGCCTAGCAAAGGGGATTTTATTTCATTACATTCTGGCTGTCCAAAAGTATTTTTTTTTACTGAATCTGACATTTAATGGTGTACTTTTATATCTGATCAATGAAGCTTTTATTTATATCCAGGGTTTTCATGATGAGAAAATAAAAGTTACAATTTACAACTCCTCCTCTCTTATCAAGACACATTTCCCAGGAATGACTTTCCATATCAATTCAATTTAACAGTTAAAGGGATCACATAAATAAATAAATAAATACCGCAGCACTTTAACTTTCTTAAGTTGTCTGCTAAGTAGAACTGTCACAATCAACTCCTAACATTCATCAAAACGGATCTTACTACATTTTTTCTTTATTGTCAAATATATTAAAGCAGTTTTTGCCTTTCACATTCCTAATCATGCCAACAACATGCTACAGAGTTGACCATTTCCCAATTTTAGAAATTCACTCATCGTAAGATTCACATTGCACATTTATCTGTTTGTCTGTCACTTTTTATCCCCTTCATAGTAACTAATGGGAATACTTATGGAACAGAGAGAAGTCCCAAATTGTTTTACCCTTGTGACTCTCTCTATTCTTCTCCAAACTTGTTTTATCTACTTTCATAACTTTAAATGCCAGGGTCATACTGACAACTTTCCTGAAGTTTGACATCATGAATTAATAAGTTTCCATGTATGCTAATGTTTTCCACATTCATCCATAATTATACATTTTTAGAAATTATAGTTTGAATTTATCCCTCAAAAATGTCCCTACTCTATTAATACCCATTCTTTTAAATTATACACTGATAATACTGAGCAAAATTAGCCAAACTCGTAGACTCAAGGGTCAAAAGCTTTCCCTCATTTACAGAAGCTAGAGCAAAACCCATGCTTGGGCAAATGCTCAAGCTCATGTACTAGACTCACCAAAATTAAGCAAGACATAAACTAGGGGAACCATAGACATGTGTATGAGGAGAGGCAGAAGAGAGTCAGGAATCAATAATGTAGGTTACTTTTTACTCCCATAAGAAACTAAGTAATAATTATGCAATCATTTACTTCTGGAAAATGCACAATCATATATATATATATATATATATATATATATATATATACAGACACACACACATATATACACATGTATAAAAGATATATCTGTTATGGGGGAAATATAGAAGTGTCAAGAGTCTGGGGTGTGGGTGATATGAAGATGATTCTGGATTAGGATCAGAGGCATATCATATTGTTACTACATGTGCTTCTAAGCATTTATAATTGTACAACAACACAACTCCTTAATAAAAATGTTTAAATAAAAATAAATAAGTAAATCAGGGATGGAGAGACTGTATGACCCAGCTATTCCAATCCTAGGTATTTTCCAACAAGAGCTAGAATCAGCACATTTCAAAGACACCATTACATCAGTGTTCATAAATAAATAAATCATGCACTCATATTCTCATATGCTTAAGATAGAAAACCTGGAATCCTCCTAGAAATCTTTTCTTCTTGTCACAGACACACAAAGTTCTGTACCTTCCAAATCCCTGATGTACCCAAGTTTATGAATCCCATTACTTCAATACCTAAATTCAGAAGTTATTTCAATAACTTCTTTGCTGTATTCATACTCTTTTTGTTATTTTCAATAAAAGCAAGACCAATTACATTTTCAACCATAATAGAGGAAATGACTATTGTGAAACTTAACAATTGCACTTGATCAGTACTTTTGAGTCAATGAATGAAGCCACTTAATTAAAAGATTGCTCAAAATTTCTTTTGTTGAAATTTTGTTAATGACTAAAACAATCAGTTGATCAATGATTATAATTCAATTTGCACATTTTTTGGTATGTTTCTGCCAACTAATGGCTCTATTTAATTTTTTTTCCTAATTTAAGAAAAATCCACCTGTACCAACATTGGAAAGCATTCCTTCTAGGAGTTTGATGAGTTGAATAATATACTTCAATTCCTTTGCTACATGAAACAGGGGAACCAGAGGAACTTTATCATATCACCAGCAAGAAGTAGGTAGGAAGAGATGGAGCACAGATCGGATAGTATGTCTCCTTGGTGGATTTAATATCTATGCACAAGTCCTTGCTTTCTCCCTGCAATGGTATCCCATGTGCATGCCCTTACCCATGCGATTCTTGGTGCTCCTACTGGTGTGGGAATGTCCTAAATAACTGTCCTAGATCAAGTCAATGGAATGTGGGTGAAAGTCACAGTGTTCCAGTTTAAAGACAAAGACTAAGGGGCCTCCATATGTGTAATCTCATCTCTCATGTGCCTTGGGAACATGCTTATGTTAGCTGAACTGACTGTTGAAGAGATCAAATATCACAAGTGAAACAAGAAAGGGGAAGAAGGCCATAACATTCCACTGAATTTGACAGAAGTCAAAGCCAAGAAACTTGAAAAGTTTTTGGCAAGTTGAAAAGGAATTGGAGAGTTTTGCCACCAAAATCTGTACATGTAACAGTGTGAAATGAATGCTAAATAATCTTAAGATGCAGAAGAATTATGGAAATATTTTATTAACAATTCTTTGTTTATTCGTTTCTTACCTGGTGAAGAAGTCCATCATTTGCGTATCTTAATCAATACTAAGTATAATGCAATTGGTGCTTCCTGAAATTTGTACTATAATAATTCTAATATAATATCAGGTGTATTTTTGAGGCTATCTCCTTCCCCCTTAGAGAATCTACTATTCCAGCATTTCACCCTACAATTCCACAATGAGAACTGCTGATAAGAAAAGACTTGAGAAGATCAAGCAGGCACACAGCAACACCTTGGTACCACCAGAATGTAGAACAAATGAAAACCTTAGAAGCATGTTTTGAATCATTTCAAGATAATGGGTAATAATAACATGTATCTACTATAAGAAATAGTGGATAAAGTTAAGAATGTGGAAACTGGATAAGAGATAATATTTTAGAAATGATAGACTTACACTTAAATGTTTTTATTAATTTTAAATTTTATTTTAAATTTTAAATTATTTAAACATAAAATAACATATGGATCTTTTTTAACTAAGATGAAAATTAATGATAAATTTAGAATATCCATTGTATACATGCAATTCCTATCCTCTCCATTGTTCTCTTCCCTTTATTTTTTTAAAAGACAGAGGGACAGTGAGAGAGAGGGAAACAGAGAGAATAAATTTTTATTTAGTTTTTCATATGGTTTTTGTTGTTCTGACATTTATTGTGTATGTGGTGCTAGGGTTTGAACCCACATACTCGTGAATGCCTGGCAAGTGCCATAACCCCTGAGTCACTGCTCCAGCCCCTCTTCTCTTTAAATGATGACCAAACTTAGGAATTTTTACTTTTTTCAGCACCTGGGGATTGAAGCAAGGGCCTCACACATACTGGATAAGCACTCTACAACAGATCATTATCCTTCCTGATAATTTTTTGCACTTTCTATCCATACCTTTAAAGTTGTGTATGTGCATGTGTGTGTGTGTTTGATTTTATTTCTTGATCAAATGATTTTAGACTATACTGATTTTCTGAAATTAAAAAAATATATATTGTGCTTCTGTTGTAGATCTATGTTGATACATGCAGATCTAGTACAATTTTAAAATACTAGTTAATCTTTTCTGTATGGATATACTTACTATGCTATATCTAATTGATAGATACTTTTCCACCCTCTCTTTTTCACTACTACAAAATATCACCATTTACACTTTAAATAAGGCTCCTCACAGATGAGTAAGATATTCCATAGAGCACAACCAAGGAATGAAATTTTAAACCTGTGAATTTACATGTATTTTCATTGGCTAGAATTCAGTTTTGAGAATCACCAACTGCAAGAGATTATATGAAGCATTCTTTCTATTTACCTAGGGCAAAATGAGAGTAGCACTGACTTTGCCATACCCCTCAAAGGATCACAGTTAGGAAATAAACATTTATTTGTATTATAAATCCCACAGTGTGTGTTAGCAGGAATACTTGAACAGCAATATTTAAAAATGATTGTAACTGAATTTTGTAAATTTTACTTGCATTATTTAATAATTGAGATAAATAATTTTAAGAACATTTCAAATGTACATTAAACACCAAGTTTTCAATTTATGATGGTGATATTTGCCTTCAACCTCAAATTTGACTTTGACCTGAAATTTGCATGGGTTTTAAAATGGCTTCACTATTTAACTAAGATATCCATTTTTCTTTTGCTAATATAAATACATATGTATATATTTATTTACATGTATATTTAATCCTTTTTATTACAATTACTATAACCTTAAACATTTCATATCAAATTTGACTTTCAAAGAAATATGTCAAAATATTTATGATTATGGTTCTAAATATTATTCTTGCTCTTAGTCTTTGTGTTACATATTTGAAGTTTATTTAAAAACACAATATAACTATTTACTGTGATTATTGACTGCTGCGAATTGAATTTTCATGTCATGGTATGGGGCACTCTTGATCATATTAGCACCCTTACATAATGAGACCCGAGAGCTCCTCTTATCTGTCCATCTGTCTTCTCTTTCCATGAACACATTCTTTGGAACCACCATGTGGAAATAGCAAGATGAGAGATATCTCCAAGCCTTGAAGAGAATCTCCTCAGCTTGGTACTCTGCTGGCAGTTCAACTTATGGCCTCCAAAATTGTGCGGAAATAAAATTTTGCTAGGCAAGCCACCTACTCTGAAGTATGATTTTTGATGGCAGCCTGGGCTAAGGCACAGATATGAGAATTTAATGTTTTATTTCAATGTTTTCTCCTCATATCAGAAAAACTTCCATTTTGCTTTTTTATATTATTTATTGAGATTTTATTCCACCTACATTAACTAAAGTTTTTGAAAGTTGTTCATTCTGTTCCCATCAGCTACTCCTAAAACAATGGCAAATATATAATGTCATTTTTATGATTCCACCTAATCTTTTATGTCTCACTTACACACACACACACACACACACACACACACACACACACGTTCTTCACTTCTTTAACCTTTGTACTGTTAATAAAGAATGATGATGAACCTTGATTATTGATTAAAAATGATTTTTAAATGTTGATTGAAAAATTGTTCACTCCTATAAAGGTAAATAGCTGTGTTTTTATTTTAGGTATCTCATCTACTCCTACAAGAACAATGTCTGCCTTGCATACTAAGCAATATTGCCTGTCTCTTCCAATCTGTGCATGAACTTTCCCTATGGCCAATCATGGGTTTCCTAGGAGGTTCTATATATTAAAAAACAGGGAGAGGGAAAGGCAGAGGGAGAGAGTTGAGTACATTTGCTATTCTAACAGTACAAATTTTCAAAAAGAATTTTATCTTTCTCTTATACTTTAAGGGCATTAGTAGAAATTATTTCAGAAAACATAAGAAATGTATTACTTGAAAATGAGTGACATTATGGCTTAATTTAAAAAAAAATACTTTTGAATATAATTAACATAGTTTAAAAAGCAAATATAAAATATGATGTATTAATTAAACTTGTTCTTTTCCTGCCTTGCTCATTACTAAAAAAGGTAATAAAGAATTAATTATAAATGTAAATATTTGATTTTTAAATGTAAAATGAGGCTTGATTTATAAATATTTATTTTCCACCATATATATATATATATATATATATATATATATATATATATAAATTCTAGAATGACTTTGAGAAAAGCTATATTTACATTTAGAATTTTGAAACAAAATCTAACTTGGCATCCACTCTACATATTTTCTTCAAACATATATGCACTCTTCTGGATAGAATTGTGCTTCATGTACCAAATTAATATGTTCAAGCCATAACCCCTGGTACTCAGAATGTGATTTATTTGGGGACAGAGCATCTGTAGAGGTAACTAAATTAGAAATAGATCATTAATGTGGACCCTAATCAAATCTGACTGATGTCCTTATAAGAGATTGGGACACACAGCCAGACACCTGGGAAGCCCACACAGAAAAAAGCCTTTGAGGACGGCAGGAACACAGCCACCTGCACTCTAGGCCTCAGGAGAACACAAGCTGCCAACGCTGCAATCTCACACTTCCAGCCCCAGAACTGTCAGAAAGTGCATTTTTTCAGCCAGCCTCTGGCTGTGGCTCTTTGCGGTAGCCCTAGCTGACTAATACATACAACATTTCAGAGAAATACATGTATCACCATCTTTCCATTTACATCTTGAATTGCTGACAAAGCAAAGCAAAACAGAACTCTTTGAAATACTTTTATGAAATAACATCACATGAAATGAAAATAAGAGAAGGAAAAGCTTTATTCAAGAATAAGCAGGGGGCTGGATTGGTGGCTCAGCGGTTTCAGTGCTTGCCTGGCAAGCGCGAGGACCCGGGTTCAAACCCCAGCACCACGTACACAACTAAGTGTTGGAGCAACTAAGGCCATGTGAAAAAATAAATAAAGTTGTTTCTCTCTTTCTCTGTCTCTCTCACTGTCCCTCTCTCTTTTAAAAAAAAAAAAAGAAAGAAAGAATAAGCATATTGGGCTGGAGCGGTGACTTGGCAATTATGGCGCTTACTTGGCATGCATGAGTACATGAGTTCAAATCCAGCACCACGTACACAACTAAATGTCAGAGCAATGAAAGCCATGTGAAAAACTCAATAAAAGTTGATTCTGTCTCTCTGTCACACACACAGTCCTTCTCTCTTAAAAAAAAAAAGAAAAGAAAAAGAAAAGAATAAGCATATTATACAGCACTTATGCCCAGAAAATATTTGTCATTAAAAGAAAATACATGAATTAGGGAAGGTGATGTTATATGTAATAACATGATTATTCACATAATTCACTTGACTTTTCCTACATGAAACTGAACTTTTTCTTTTTTCTCCACAGTGATTTTTACCAGCTATCTTTTATTGGAATGATTATTGTGCAACATGAGGTAAAGTTAACATAGTATTGACAGAATTAGCTATACTAAAATGGTCCTACAGAAACAACTGTAAGTTTCAGTTCTCAGTGTTGAGATTTCCGATTATAACCATTTTATTTCAGCATAGTATTCATTCATGTCTTTATTCACTTTTGATTAAAGACTTTCACAGATAGCAAGATAAACATTGAGGATATGACCAAGAAGAATACATGGTGCAATACTTCAAGAGACCTCATGCTCACTTTGATTATAAAGGATATGTGAAGGAATAATAGCATATGAGCTCTCATAGGTGACAAGTGTTGTTCAGCAGAAAGTAGCAAGAGGTCAATTCTAGAAGCATTGGGCAGTAGGCTATGATAAATTTGAATTGAAAATTAGCTAGCACATCTAAAAATTCACTTCTGTATTTGGAACAAGACAACTTGAATCAAGAATGAGTACTTAAATATAGTCCCAGAAATGGAACTAGCTATTAGTTGAATAGTGACAATGCTTTGAACAGTGCAATTCAGATCTGGAAATTTTTTCTAAAGACAAATCTGTTTCAGCAGATGTTGTTTTGAGAAGGATGGGATTTGTTTCTTGATCAATGGTGAAAAACTTGTACAGTTGCTATAGAAAGGATCACTAGAAAATATAATAGAAAATGAAAAATACTGTCATGTAATGATGTAAAATTTGCTTAGCCTTCCAAAACATGTGTTTATAAACTCAGCAATGTTCATTTTACATATGGGGGGGAAAAAAAAGAAAGAATAGACTAGAATAAGATCAATGTTGTCTTTATCTTTGGATAAGTACAATATGTATCAATTGATGTTTCCTTAAATATTCGGATTTAAAGGTCTAAAGACAGAGAAATATGTATGTAGAGATTAAATTTAAGGTAATATTCAATTAGAAAGATTTCTTTTTTGGCATTGGAAATTAAACCCAGAGACACTTAACCACTGAGTCATATCTTCAGCCCTTTTACAGGTATATTTTATTTTATTTTATTGTATTTTGAGACAGGGTCTCACTAAGTTCCATAGGGCCTTGCTAAGTTGCTGAGGCTGGCTTTGAACTTGTTATCCTTCAGGTTCCTGAGCTCCTAGGGTTAAAAGAATGTACCACCACACCTGAAAAGAGTTTCACTGGACTCTGCTATGTGATATTATCAGCCCTGTCAAATAGAGGCAAAAATGAGAAAGGAATAACTTGGACTGGATGTTGTTTTGTCCACAAGGATGACTTTCATACTCATTCAAAGAAAAACATGAAATTCACACCTCTCCTGATTCCTTAGACAATTCAAGGTGAATCACAACCATGAAACAAATATATAATGCAAATATATATATATATATATATATATATATATGCATATAAATTTATTTAAGATAGAAATTTACAAAGTGAGAATAGGAAAGGAATTTTTTAAAGTGCTTTCCATGATAAAAGAAACTGATAAAATGGACTGTCAGAAAGTTCCACAAATAGTACAAAAGCATGAATTATCAAGTCAGAGTGGCTATCAATCCAATTTATAATAAATTGGTATTACCAAACCACAAAATATTTGAAACAGAAAACCTATTAGAAAAAAGGGGCATTAGAGGTGATAATCATTTTGGAATCCAAATAAAAAACAAATGTTTAAAATTTTGGTTTACCTTACTGAAAATAAGTGAAAAATATTTTAAAGCCAAATTACTATCATCACACACTCAAACAGAAATGGGGTGAAAAACTCAAAGAAAAAAAGACCTTTGCCAAATCTTGGTGAAGAAATGGAGCAGTAAAAAATCTCACACTGTTGGCAGCTTACGTAAATTGGCATAATCACACAAAGAAAGATTTGATCATTATCTAATTGTGTTAAAAATTTAGGATAACAATAACCCAGGTCACCCCTGGGTAGGATGCCAGCCACAAAATCCCCAACCACTTGATTAGCCAGGCCACACTCTTCTGGCCCATGCCTGTCAAGTGCCCAGGACAACCCTGGGTAGGACACCTGCCAGCCTCCCACTACTTGATGAGCTGGGCCAGGCCTCTTCTGTTCCATACAGCCATGTACCCAGGACAGCCCTGAGAAGCAACCTGCCTGAGACAGCCACTGCTGACCTGACACACTGAACTAGGACTCTTCTGCTCCAGGCCTGACAAATGCCCAGGACACACCCAAGCCCAGCTAATACCCAGGACATTCTCAAGGAATCTCAATTGAGAGATTCAGAAGAAGTTCTTCAAACCTGAAGAATCAAACTAGAAAAGGTTCACCTCAAACCCACAACTTCCCTAACAAAAATCACACAGACAGGGAGCAGATGAAAACCTAAAAAAAAAAAAAAAAATTATCAACAATCTAAATGGTAAAAGGAACAATGAACTGAAAACTGAAAACATAATGAGAGGATGAACTAAGAAAACTCAAGAGATGAAAACCTCTATTATTAACGAAATAGACATGCTGAAAATGGAAGTAACAGAACTGAACTCTTCAGTTAATCACATGAGAGCAATGATGGAAGAATTTAATAAAAGGCTAACTTCTATGGAAAACAAAACCTCACCTCTAGGAGAAAGAACATCCAACAATTACCATAGAATGAATAATCTTGAGTGCACGGATGACAGAAAAGTAAAAGAAAACACACACAGCATGAGTAGAACTTTCAAAATGTCTAGGATGAAATTCGGAAGAAACATTATAAGAGTAATTGGGATGCAAGAAGAAATTGAAATGCAAAGAAATGACATAAAGAAAATTATCAAAGAAATAGTAAAGAAAAATTTTCTATATGAAAATGGAATCAGAAATGCTCATCAAGAAAGCATATCCAATAGGCCTAATCAAATGAGACACTCACTGAGACACATGATATTCAAAATGTACAACAGGGAAATCAAGGAAAGAATATTAAAATCTGCAAGGGAGAAACACAAAATCACATTCAGAGGCAAACCAGTAAGGATCACATCGGACTTTTCAGCTTAGACACTGGAAGCAAGAAGATCTTGGAGGGATCTTTCAGTGTTTGAATGAACACAACATGCAGCTGATAATACTACACCCAGCAAAACTCAACTTCAAGTTTGAGGGGGAAATAAAAACTTTTCATAATAAGATCAAACTTGCAGCATTCATGAAGAGAAAACCAGCATTATAAAGAAACCTCAAAGATAAACTCCAGATAGAAAAACAAGCAAACATTTCTCAAAACACACAAACAGAGAATATTCAATAGTGGTATATGCTATTAATAGACAACCAAGACAGCAAGTAATTTCCTACTAAAAATTACTATGAACCACAACCACATGCTAGCCTAACACTGAATGTCAATGGTCTCAGTGCACCACTCAAAAGACAGAGACAACCAGATTGGATCAAAAAGCAAATCCAAAAATATGCTGCTTACAAGAGACACATCTTACAACCAATGATATCCACAGATTGAGGGTGAAATGATGGAAAAATATCTAAAGGTATTGTATGGCCAAAGAAAGCATGCTGGAGTTACAATACTTATATCTGACAAAGTAGATTTCAAACAAAAACTAGGTAGAAGAGATAAAGAAAGCCACTACATCCTAGTAACGGGAACAATACAATAGGAAGATATAACCATAGTAAATATATACTCTCCAAACACCAATGTTCCCAACTATGGGGATAAATTACTCCATGACATTAAAACACTTGTGGACCTCCACACAATAATATTAGGAGACATTAATACTCCTCTATCACCAACAGACAGATCATCAAAGCAAAAAAACAATAAAGAGATCTTCAGCCCAAATAAACCCATAAATCAAATGAACTTAACAAACATATATAAAATATTCCACCCAAAATTGGTTGAATATACCTTCTTCTCAGCAGTGCATGAATCCTTCTCCAAAACAGATCATATTTGGTTCGCAAAGGAAATCTAACAAATATAAAAAAAATAGATATTATTCCATGTATTTTGTCAGACCATGTGGCCATGACCCTAGTAATTAACAGCAAAAATTATAACAGAAAATACATATATACATGGAGATTGAATAACACCCCACTAAATAAAGAATGGATCCAAGCAGATATAAGAGCAGAAATCAGGAAATTTTTGGAGGAGAATGAAGACACAGCATATCAAAAACTTTGGGACAGTATGAAAGAATTCTTTTTTTTTTTTTAAAGAGAGAGAGGGACAGTGAGAGAGACAGAGAAAGAGAGAAACAACTTTATTTAGTTTTTCACATGGCCTTAGTTGCTCCAACACTTAGTTGTGTATGTACGTGGTGCTGGGGTTTGAACCCGGGTCCTCGCGCTTGCCAGGCAAGTGCAGAAACCACTGAGCCACTGCTCCAGCCCCGAGCATGAAAGAATTCTTAAAGGGAAAATTTATAGCACTCAGTGCATATCTTAAAAACCATTAGAGATCCCGATTAAATAAGCTTATGTTCCACCTCATATCCCTACAAAAGGAAGACCAGTCTAAGCCCAAACTCAGCAGAAGGCAGGAAATAATATCAGAGCTGAAATGAATGAAATTGAGAACAACATTAAAAAAATAAAACAAATCAAAGAAAGAAAGATCTTGTTCTTCAAAATAAATAAATACAAGAGACCACCAGTCAATCTCACTAAAAAAAGGAAATGAAGCAAATCAACAAAATCACCAATGAAAAAAGGAAGTAATTACCACTGACCCCATGGAAATCCAATGGATTATTAGAACATATTTTGAAAAAATACACTCCCCTAAATTAGATAATCTAGAAGACATGAACAAATTTTTAGACACATACAACATCCCCAAATTGATACAGGATAATATTGAAATCCTACAAAAACCCAATAACATGCACTGAAATCCATATAGTAATTAAAAATCCTTCTGTGGAAGAAAAGCCCAGGACCTGATGGATTCCCTGCTGATTTTTATCACATCTATGAGGAGGAGCTATCACATCTCCTTATGAAGCTATTCCAAGAAATTAGAAAGGAGTGGATTCTCCCAAACACTTTTTATGACGCAACCATAACTCTGTTACTAAACCCAACAAAGATAATAAAAAAAAAAAGAAAGAAAGAAAGAAAAAAAAATACAGACCAATATCCTTGAATAGCAATGATATAAAAATCTTTAATAAAGTTTTATCAAACCACATTCAAAAACACATCAGGAAGATATTCACTATGATATAGAGGGCTCATTCTAGGTATGCAAGACTGGCTCAGCATACACAAGTCAATAAATGAGGTTCATGGATTAAACAGAACTAAGGACAAAAACCATATTATCATCTCAATAATAGATGCAGAAAAGGCCTTCAACAAAATCCTTCACACATTTATTTATTTATTTATTTTTGTTTTTAAAGAGAGGAGGACAGTGAGAGAGAGAGACAGAGAGAACCAATTTTTATTGAGTTTTTCACATGGCTTTTGTTGCTCCGACACTTTTTTGTGTACATGAGTGCTGGGATTTAAAGTTGTGTACTCGTGCATGCTGGGCAAGCTCTGTAACTACAAAGCCACTGCTCTAGCCCCTCCTTCACGCATTTATGCTAAAATCTCTACAGAAGATAGAGATCAAAGGTACTTGTGTTAACTACATATAGGCCACATATGACAAATCCCCTGCTAGTATAATACTAAACGTAGAAAAGCTGAGAGCATTTCCATTAAATGAGGTCCCATCTCTCCACTTTTGTTTAATATTGTTCTCAAGACCATAACTGGTGCAGTTAGGCAAGAGAAAGAAATCAAAGAAATAAGAATAGGAAGTCAAAATATCCCTTTCTGCTGATGATATGATACTCTATTTGGAAGATCAAAAAAAAAAAAAAAAGTCCACCAGAAACTGCTTGAGCTTATAACAAATTTAGCAAAATTGGCAGGTTACAAGATCAATGCCCATAAGTCAATAGGTTTCCTATACATGGACAATCGTAGGACAGAAGAAGAAATCAAGGAATTAATCCCACTCACAGTAGCCTCAAAAATAATAAAATACTTGGGAATTAATCTAACAAAGGGAAGACCCCGAAACCAATCCTCAAATCTTTAAACATCTGATTTTTGACAAAGGGGGTCAAAATATTACATGGAGATGTGACAGCCTCTTCAATAAACGGTGCTGGACAAACTGGTCCTCCATCTGCAGAAAGTTGAAATTAGACCCATATCTTTCTCCTTGCACAAGAATCAAATCAAAATGGATCAAAGAGCTTGGTA